>CAUYSK010101172.1:0-68339 GCA_963575035.1 Avahi laniger
AGTGTTCACAAGTGTGAGTGTGAGTGTGAGTGTGAGCAAGAGAGGTGTCTGCACTTCCTTGGCCAGCATCTGTCTGGGGCTCTGGACCGGCTCCCACGCAGACACACATGACACCCTAGAAGACACGGAGGGCACACACCAGGTGCCAGGCCTGGGGGCCCGTGGTGTGGCAGGGAAGCCAACTGTCCCCGCCAGCCGACAGTTCCCTGCAGGGTGTGGTGCATGAGGGTGAGGAACTGAGGGGACAGGCTGGCCTGGCCACGTCCCAAAGCCAACAGTGAGGAGCCCAGGCTACTGTGGGCCGCCGGACGGCATCTGCGGTGTTTGCACCGACTCGGGGAAGCTCCTCCTCTTCGCTGGCCTTGGTGTGTGTGCGTGTGTGTGTGCGCGCGCGCATGTGTGTGTGTGCGTGTGTGTGTGTGTGCGTGTGTGTGTGTGCATGTGTGTGTGTGCGTGCGTGTGTGTGTGCGTGCGTGTGTGTGTGTGTGTGGGTGTGTGTGTGTGTAGAGATAGGGAGTGGACCCCTTGGGCCAGGCATTCCACAGGGGCTGAAGTCGTGGCTGGGCCGTTTGTGCCCAGGTCAGAGGGACACCAGAACAGGCACAGGAAAGAGGAAGCATCCTCAGGGCACAGGAGCCTGGAGAGGAGAGACAGGACAGGACAGGACAGGACAGGACATAGGGAGGGACACGGGGGCCAGGGCAGAGCCCAGCTGCCCCTTCCCCTGCAGAGCGGCAGAGACCCCCCTGGGGAGGGCCCACCCCAAAGGACAGGGGTCCAGTAGCCTCCCTGTTCGATGCCACAGAGAATGTCACAGAGGTCACTGTGGCAGACGATTTTGGCTCCTCCCCACCACTTTTTACTGATTAAAGCCAAGTGTTCCCAGGGAGCCCTGGGACCTGTGAGTAGCCGACAATGGCAGGCGCCCCTGGCAGGATCTTGCCACGCAGCCCAGCGCCCAGTGCAGGGTCCCCAGACTGCTCCCTGGAGCAGGGACCCACTTCACTCAGCAGCCCACAGAGAAAGCCCATGGCCACTCTGGGCCCCGGGGCAGGGAAGCTCAGTGATCAGGCCAGATAAAGGCCGTGACCACTGCCAGGCAACAAGCCTCTGTCTGCTCTTTGGCGCCTACGATCCGAAAACATGTCATCGATGTTTGCGCTGAATCACCAGCTCCCAGACTAATAAAGGTGCTGGGTTAACTCTGCCCCTGAGGAAGCCCAGCATTGGGGCGCTCCAGGGAGACCGGCCGCGCCAGGACCCCGCAGCCTCACCAGACACCGAATCTCTGACTGTCACCACCCGCCAGGGCTCTCGGACTTCAATCCCGCAGGTGATGGGTCACAGCCACCGCATATTTTCAAAGCAGATCCCACGGGGCTTCTCAACAGCCGCAAAATGTGCTAATATTTATCTTTCTAAAATACATTTTCAAATGTACACAGGAAAAATTCCAAAACATGGAAACATGCCTCGGGCGCCCTCAAGAAGCGGAGCGCCTGCTTCGGGAAGTCGGGGGACAAGGCCGGCGGGAAGCTGCGGTGTTAGCTCACCGGGGCTGCCGCGCAGAGGCCCACGGACCCGGGGCTGCAGCAGGAGATGTCTGTCTCCCAGCCCTGGGGACCAGAGGCCGAGACCGCTGCGGCAGGGCTGGCTCCTCCGCTGCCCTCCTCTGGCTGGTGTCTCCTCCCCGTCCTCACAGGTCGACCCTCTGTGCGTGTCTGTGTCCTCAGCTCCGGTAAGGACACCAGTCAGGTTGGGTCAGGGCCACCCTAATGGCCTTGCTTTCACTTAATTACCTCCGCAAAAGCCTTGTCCAAATAAGGCCACGTTCTGAAGTGCCGAGGTCAGGACCCCCAACATATGAGTTTTGAGGGGCACAGTTCAGCCTCTAGCCCCTGCTGCGGTCACTGCACCACGGCTGTGCACACATGAGCCTGTGCCGTCTTCTCGGTGCCCTTGGGGTCACCGAGACTGCCATGACCCCCACTTCCAGAGGGAGAAACTGAGGCAGGAGCACTGGTGCAAAAGCAGCTTTCCCAGTGCAGGCTGCGTTGCTCCAGTCCGGAATCTCCCCCGATGGACACATCTGCTGCGCCGTTACTCAGACGGACCGCCTGTCGGGCGCCCCCAGTGCGCAGCCCCATGCGCAGGACCAGTGGCTGAAGGAAGGGTGGGGCCTGTCCCCACCCCGGCGTCTGATTCTAGCACGCAGAAGTCACACGGCTCGAGCATGCGTGGAGCCCCCCAGACACGCCCCTCTGAGTTCCACTCCTGGGTCCTGTGGACAGCTCCAGGGTCAGAGCAGAGTGCGGAATTCTCCAGATGAAAGTCTCTCTTGTTTCGGGGGAACGTGGGGGTCAGCAGTGAGGGGTGAGTTGGCAAAATCACTAAGTTTAAGCTCTTCAACGTTTGGTTCCCAAACTGACTAGCCCTTGGAACGCCGGAGCAACTCAGGGAATATCACACGCACGGCCCGATAAAAGGGAGTCAAAAAATATCGTCACAAGAAGTGGTCAGAATTGGACTAAATACACATGATGTGTATTTGGGGGTTAACAAGGGCAGGGGCGGACGCACACGCGTGCACACACACGCCCCTGCCCTCCCTCTTTCGCAGGCTGGTTCGAGTGTGTGCTGCAGGCACGGGCAGGTCCTGCCACCGCCGTAGAGACGGGGGCTCCTGGGACCCGCGGCCTGCAGGCTAAGGGCCATTAGGCTCAGCCTGCTCCCTGCAGGGTGGGCTCGGAGGGCTGGGGGGCCGGGTGGGGGCCGGAGTCACTCAGTGCAGGGTGGCCACCTGGGTGGTCTGCTGGGCCATGGGGTGACGTGGAAATCGGTGGCACCAAGGGGGGCTCAGCCCACTGAACCTTGGGCAAGCCACCACGTCCCTCCCACTAGGCCTGCCTATGGCCGTCCTCCGCCACGCTCTCCGGGGCCAGGAGCGAAGCCGCGTCTGCATAGGAAGGGCCTGGGGGTGGGGCCACCGAGTCAGAGGAGTTTCTGGTGCATCGGGAAGTCGGGCGTGTCACATCCTCAAGTCCAGCACTCAAGTGACCCACGCGGTCAGTCGGCGAGTCCAGAGCACACCCAGGGAGGGGACCTCAACGCAGGCACCTGATGGAGGATCTCCCTGTGACGGGAGCCCGTCTCCCTGGGGTGGGTCACGCAAGCCAGGCCAGGCCGAGAGCAGCTCTGTCTTGAGCCAGCACCACATCCCAGGGCCCCCCAGAATCACAGCCAGAGTGCTCTCCCAGGGTGACCCAGGGAACCCCGCCAAGACAGGCAGAGGGGAAGCTGGGTTCATCTCCTGGGTTGATCAGAGGAGAAACTGAGGCAGCAGCAGCAAAGTGGGGCTGTGGCCTGTCTACCAGTGCATTTACGTATCCTCCTTTCTGACCCTTCAGCCAGCACCAAGGGCTCCTGCCCCTCGGCCCCAAGCTCCCCGCCCCGCACCCCTCAGCACTAGGGGACAACAGGGGTACATGCCTGCTACGGCCTTCCGGAGGCCGAGGCTCTTCCGAGCCCTCGACTTCGGGCTTCGCCCTGTGACCTGCTGGGGTCTGTGGGGGTCCGTGGACCCTGTGCAGGCATGGCTGGGGGTGCTGGAGCAGCCGGGCAGCCCTGGTGTCTCCGTGTCACAGCAGCCGAGTGCCCTGGCTGGCCCACGGAGCTGCGGGAGCCCTGGACACGGGAGCAGAGCTGCGCCCGCCTGCAGCCCCGAGCGGAGCCCGCGTGTCCCAGGCAGCCCGCAGATGGGGGAGGGGGGGCAGGGACAGAGGTGGGTTATTTCAGCTGCTGCATCAGGAATGCTTGTTACGCAGCTTTACCGTGACGGTAGCTGAGTGATTGGACCGCGTCTGTGTCTCCAGGTGTGCCCCACCCATCCCGACCTGGGGCCACCCGCTGGGCCAGAGGCCTTGCTCCTGCTGGCGGCCTCGGGCAGAGACGCCCCCGCTGCAGGGAGCGCTCCGGTGAGTCCTGCCGCACCCGCAGCTTCCTCACTTCTTCCCTCCCCCGTGACAAGCCCATCCGCTCCTCAGCGGGCCCTGGGGCGGCGGGGAGTGAAACAGGCCGCCGTGCTGCATGTTAACATGCTGACTCTGTGCGAGTCGTATTTAACTCAGGCTCGTTTTGAGCCCGGGGCCTCATGAAGAAAAACCCTGCAGTTGATTCGTGACAATCTCACCTGCTGATGTTCTTATTGTTACAGTTAATACTGACAATTTAATTCTAAACACGTGGATTGTGTTGCATATAACCACCACAATAAAGACAATTAAAAATAAATTAGAAAGGATCATTTTGTTTTAATAAAACACCATGGCCCCAGGGAAGAATTTTTTTTCTAGTGCAGCAGTCAACGTGTTAATTTGCCTGAACATGCCTGAGCCCGGGGGCTGTCCAGCGACAGCAGTCGTCACCGGCACCCCAAGCTTGAAAACAATTCCAGCAGCTGCAAATCTGGTGGCTGTGGGGGTGGGGAGCGGCTCTCAACCCGGGGACCCCCACCCTGGACCCCGGGCTCCCAGGAAGGCCTCAGGGAGGGTCGCGTGTGCAGATGCTAGCGCCCAGCGGTGGACCGGCACCTGGCTCGCCCCTCCCCGCTCCCACGGCCTTACGACTTGCCAGGCTGAGAAAAGCGGCATTGTTCAGCCGGCGTTGACGTGGCTGCCTGCTGGCTTGTTTCAGATGACAAGTCCATGCTGCTCCTGCACTTGGGCCCCAGGCACACCCACACACGACCAGGCGTGTGCACGTTCGGGCCGTCACGTAGCGAGACCAGGCCTCGGAGCGCTGGTGCCGGGGCAGCGGGCCTGGGGGAGCTGGGGCCGGGTCCCCAGGGGGCCTTGGAATGCGCTGTCCACAGGGCAGGGATGTGACCCTGAGACCTGGCTTCTGGTGGGACTCATGCTGCCGGCGCTTCTCCCTTGGGGACAGACGGCCTCTGAGCTGGAATGTGGACACGAGGGCACTCGATTCCCAAATGGCTCCGCGGGGGAACCGCAGACGTGCGGAGGCCCAGACGGCGGGGAGGGAGGGGCCTGTCCCGGGCACCCCCTCCAAGGCCTGGCTCCCTGGGGGAGGCTCCCTCCCTGCTTGCCCTCAGAAAAGGGGCAGACCCTGGCCACCTGCGCCCCACTGACCGCCAACTCTCCTGGCCCTGGCGCTTTCTTCCCAGCTGTGGGAGCCCGAAGTCTCTCCGGCCTCAGCGCCTGCGCCTGCAGAGAGACATCTGCACCTCCCCAAAGGCGCAAGGGCAGCAAGGGAATGGCGCAAGCCTGGCAGGCAGCCAAGTGTCGGCGGGCACCTCGCTCAGGGCTTCGAGTGCAAACCTACTTCTCCCGACAAGGACGGGGAGGGGAAGTGATGGGGCGGAGGGCACCTCTCCCAGTCGCGTGGCCAGTGGGCCTAGAGCCCAGGGCTGGGGTGGCCAGGGAGGCGTGCAGAGGGCAGGACCGAGGTCCTGAGTGGACATGGTGTCGGGCAGGTCCAGATGAGCAGGTCGGGAGGCCAGGGCACACGGAGAGGCAGAGGAGCTTGGCAGGCGGTGATAGGAGAGTTGGCCAGGAGAGGAGGGGCTGCGATAGCCGCTCCAGCCGTTCGGGGGCGTTGGACAGACAGACACTGCCGGGTTGTGGGCCTCGCCACAAGGCAGATGTCGAGGGTGGTTGAGCCACAGACGCCTTCTGCATGTGGCTGGTCTGAGCGGCGGGACCGCCGGGTCCTGGAAGGGGCAGAGCAGAAGCTCCCCCAAAGCAAGCACTTCAGAAGGGGCCCCGCTCTGTCCTGTGGACCAGTGGTCCCCTGCGCTGCCCTCCCAGGCCCTGGCCCAGCTGGCCCGGGGGCTACAGGAACGCCCCTCACCCCTCGCCGGGCTGGGCAGACTCCACTCCAGCATCGGGGCGGGCAGAGTCCCAGGGTGTGTAAGAAGAGGCCTCACGAGCCAGTCCAGGTCCAGGTCAGGCCTTGACCAGGGAATCTGGGGCATAGGAGTGCACCTCTGCCTTTCAAGGTTTGATAACTGGAAGGGAGCATGAGGGTGGGAGGTGTGCCGGAGCCAGGTAGCCAGCGCCTGGTGTTCAGGCTGGAGCCCTAGTGCCGATTCAGACCCAAGGGGACATCTCAGTCCCCACGGAGGCTGGGGGCCCAACAAGATGCAAAACGCCAGCCAGCCCAGCGCGATGGGCGCCACACCAGACGGGCGCTGCTTCCATGCCTCTCCTGTGTCCGGGAACAATGAGCTTCTATCTGGTGCCGAAGTTATTTTCCTGGGCCGTCAACTCTGTGGTTTGGACCGAACATCGCATCCCCCCAGGCCCCTCCCACCCACTGCAGAGCCTGGCGCTGCGGCTGGGTCGGGGCCCCGTGGGCCGCCACCCCCCACCCTTCGGGGCCGGAACGCCCCAGGAATGTGAGCGGATGCTGCCAAGGCTGCAGCCCCGACGCGGACTCCAGGATCTCGCTCTCCAGGTCAGACCATCGCTCGCCTGATCTCGGCCAAAAGTAAATGCGTCTCAAGAGTTTAAATAACAACGCCCTTCACTGAGGTGGAATTGCTGGAGAGAACTTCTAAAATAATAATAAACAGACCCTCGGCGGTGCAGCCTCAGGGCTCCGGAGCCAAGCTCAGGAGGAAGGAACTTGTCCTTGTGTCCCTGTGTGCGCAGGGCCTTTCCCCTGAGCCGCGCCTGGTGGCTGCAAGATGGCTCCTGGGGTAGCCTCGGCTGGGGGCCGTTCGCCAGGGCAGCAGCTGGGGCCGGCGAGCTCCCCGGGGGGTTGCCCTGGAGAGGATGCTGCTGATTAAATCCACTCAGCCCCTCCGTGCCCCCAACCCCATTGCAGTGGTGACGTCTGGCACCTCGGAAAGGGGCGGAGGCCCTGGGCAGAGAGAGCAGCTCCCAGATACAGGCAGCCCGAGCTCCTCGCTCGTCACCATGTGGGGCTCAAAGCTTGGGATGCAGAGGGAGTCGGGCCCCCTCTAGCCCTGTATGGGACACGGGCCCCTCCCGCTCCCTCCCTGCCTGGCTCTGAGGCCACGGGACGGGCAGAGGTCTCCGTTAAAGCTAATGGCCAGACAGGACCCAAGTCAGCACCGCTTGGGCCGCCCAAGCTGGGAGCCCCGCACCTGCCTCTGTGCCCAACTCTCAGGCTGGGCAGAGGGGCAGACGACCGAGGGAAGAGGCCCCCAACGGACACTGCCGAGAGCCCCGGCCCGTGGGCTTGCTGTCCCGGTGCTGCTTCTGCCTGAGGGAGGGCACGGCGGGTCTGAGAGGGCTCTGAGCCGGGGAGGGAGGGTGTCGGTGTGTGCGCAGGAATGCGCGAGTGTGAATGTGTGTGGTCAGTCTGTGCGAGTGTGCGTGTGGGTGCCACCTATGTGACAGTGGATGCGTGTGAACGTGTGCGGCCCTGTGTGCTCGTGTGAGTGCGTGCAGGTGTGGGTGCGTGTGCTGGGATGTGCGTTGGTGTGAATGTGCATATCACTCTGTTGGTGCCGGCTTCTCCCCAGGGACAGCACCCTGGAGCCTGGCCTGGCCCTCTGGGCGGCCTCTGCTGAGGTCGGGCTCCTGCCTCACAGGCGTAGCCTCAAAGGCCCTCTGGGCACAGGCCCTGGTGTCCGCAGCTCATCAACCAGACATGGCAGTAATCAAAACTGCCATCCATCCCCGTCGAGGGGCATTCCTTGTGCTTTTCCAAGGAAATTGCCTGTTTTCCAACGTTCTCCATGGGCAGACTATCCCCTTTGTGGCCAGGCAAGCCCAGGCCACAGGCTCCCTAGAGGCAGCGAGGCCAGCCCCGCCTCTGATTTCTAGCACAGCAAACCCCAGGGCAGAAGGAAGTCCCTCCCCAGCAGGGTCGGCCCTCAACTTAGGGTGCAGCCCCTGCTGTCCCTCCCTGCCACGATGACCCTCAGGACTGTGTGGGCAGAGCAGGGCTGGGCTCTGTGAGCAGGCACTGGGTCGGGAGGCGGAGCCAGGCTTCTCTGCCCTGGCGCTGGAGCCCTCAGTCGCCCAGAGGGCTGCGCCGTGTCCCTGAGAGCGCTCATCACGCAGGAGCAGGGAGGCAGGGCTGCGTGCTGAGTGCAGAGCCCTGCCCGCGCCCTGCTGGGGCCCTGAGCCAGCCCAGAGTGGTGGCCCCCGCCCAGCCCTTCCACGAGGCATCTGGGAGTCTCTGTTTCCACAGTCATGATCCTAGGCCTAAGGTCGAGAGCAGGGGAGGTCTGGGAGCCTGAAACCCGCCCCCCGGGACAGAAAAGAGGGCTGGAGCTGCCCAAGGCCATCCAGGGCTTTGGTGGAGTGAAGCCACGGTAGTGGCCTTGCAGAGGTCCCACGGCAGGAGCAGAGGGGTGGCCGTCATGGCCGTGGCTCAGTTGGAGAGGGACGCCTGCCCCTGGAAGACAACCACGTGCAGACGATCGGCACTACCTCTGCACGTGTGCGTGCTGGGGATGGTGAGTGCACATGCCGAGGTCGTGGTAGGGGAAGCATCTGAGATCGGGGGGCTGCTTCGAGCACGTCACAGCACTTTGTCCCCACCTCCCCCAGCTGACATGTGAAGTGCAGGCCACAGGCACGTGTGGTTGGCTCGGGAAGCCCAGCTACTGGTGCAGACCATGGAAGAAGGGACACTGCGGGAACCCGGTGGCCGTCCCTACCACAGCGCCTGCTGTGCCCCCTGCCCTAGTGACTGGCATTCTCTGACCACAGGGCAGGGTTTCGGGAGCCCTGGGGGCAGCAGGGCGGCTGAGCAGGTCTAGAGGTCCTGCAGAGCTGTGTGCCGACCACACCTGACAGTTTATTCTCACGAGGTGACTCTCGGTGGGCCTTGGTAGCTCAAACTGACAAGTGACTCGGGTGGGGGCTGGCCACCCCACAGAGACCAGCCATGGGATGAGAGGGTGGGCCTTTGAGCCACGTGACACCTGCCTGACCCTGGTGAGGGGGGAGTCTGGGTGCGGAGTTCAGTTATGGGGACGACGATTTGAGCAATCTTGCCCGTACGACAACAAAGACCCCGATACGCACTCTGGAGCCCAAAGCCTGGGTCAGCCTCCTGACCAGCAATACCAGAGTGTGCCACAAATCCACGCGCTGGGGGGTAAAGTGTCCCTGAGGACTGCAGAGGCTTCTCGCTTGGGACACCCCAGACTCCACTGATGTCACTGTCCTGGCTGGTCTGACGTGTGTCCCTTGCTGTGACGAGCTGTTGCCATGACCACACGCAGTGGTCTCCTCAGTTCCGAGTTGCTCTAATGAGTCATCGAGTGTGATGGAGTCCACAGAACCCCCACATCTGTAGCCTGCTGGTCAGACGTGACGGTGGCCCTGGGGACCCCAGACTTGCAGCTGGCGTCTGACGTGAGGGAATTCCTTAGAGAACTGGGCCCTTGACCTTGGGTTTGGGCTGCTCCAGGCAACAGCCAACAAAAGACTAGTATCCAGAATAACAAACTCCACAAAGCAACAAGAAAAAACCGACTACCCAATTTTCAATAAATGAGCGAAAGACTTGAAAAAGCGCCTCACCAAAAAGCGGCTCCCAGTGGCCAGGAAGTGTGAAAGAGCACTCGGGACCACCCGCCGTCGGGGACACGGCAGTGGAAGCCATCACACGCTGACACCCCGCCCACAGCTGTGAAAGGCGGGACTCCCCTCGCGTCGCTCAAGGTGCAAAACGGTCCGTCCGCTTTAAAATCCAACCGCCAGCGTCAACAGGCTAAGCAGGCAAACGTCTGTGCTCAGCAGCTCCGCTCCTGGGTACGCGCCCACTGGCAGTGAGTGGTTACAGGCACCAAAGAAGCTGGACCACAGCATCATTCTTTGTGATGATCAAAAGCTGGAAACAGCCCACTGTCCGTTAAGAGCAGGTGGACGAGTGGGGGTGGATTCTCACACAGAAGGCTGCACGGTGGAGAGCTAGGCCCTGCTGCGCTCAGCAACGTGGGTCTGGTCCCACAGTGTGATGTGGAAGACAAGGGGCCGGGCCAAAAACAGGGCACACAGTGTGATTCTACTTATGTATTCCACTTATATTTGGCATAAGTAACCTACGTCGACAGACAGCAGGATAGTAGTTACCTCAAGGGGTCGGTGTCAACTGGGAGGGACCCCTGGGAGCCTGCTGGGTGACTGGGAATATTTTACATCTTGGTATGGGCACCGATTATGCAGAAGTGGTGATTATATTTTCCAAGGACTGCTGCATTGATTTCTTCCGTCCCACAAGCTCTTCTTACAATGTGATCCTGAGACTCCTCCTGTTGCATGGCAAGGTCTATGTCCCCTCCCCTTGAACCTGGGGAGACCCTTGTGACCTCCTAGACCAATAGGGAACCGTGGAAGTAACACTGTGTGACGTCCAAGTATGCCACGCACCTCCTCCTGGCCTGTTTGGGATGCTTCATCGTGGAAACCAGCCACCATGTTGTAAGGAAGCCCAACGAGCCCAGGAGGAAAGGCCACATGGAGAGGCCACGTGTAGGGGTTTCGGCCCCAGCCCCATTAAGGTCCTAGCCAGCATCAACCAAAAGACACGTGAGGAAAGATGCCCCGACTGTGCGCATGCCCAGGCTTGTGTCACGCCCGGCCTTCAATGTTTCTCAGACATCCCGGAGCAGAGTCGAGCTGTCCCTGGGTGCCTGGCTGGCCTCCTGGTCCTCAGACTCCTGAGCGCAAGAAAGGGCTGTTTTATGCCACTCGGTGCTGGAGAGGTTTTTAAGGCAGCTCTGGTCATTGGAATCAGTGAATATATTTGTAAAACGTAGTTGAAATGTACCCTGAGGTCGTGCACTTTGCTCTGGGTAACGTAGTAGCCAAACTCTCCTGAAGAAGGAAAAGAAGGAGGTGGGGTTTCCGCACCAGTCGAAACGGCCGGTCACGAAGCTGCAGTCGAGTGTAAAGCTTGGCTTCGGCTCGGGAAAGATAAACTGATCCATGGAACCGCATACAGACCCAGAACCATGCCCCCCACGGATGGGCTTGATCAAAAAGGAAGTGGCATGTGGGGCCCTGGGGACAGCCTGAAATGGAGCTGAAAATCATGTGGAAAAACCAGAATCTTCTCTTCACACCATACACAGCATCTCCAAATGGATTAAGCAATGAAGTGTCAAGAGCAAAGGTTTAAAACTTTGGGAAGAAAATATAGGTGAGTATCTATGTAACCTCAGGGTAGGAAAAAGTTTTTTAAATAAGACGCAAAAAAACATGAACAATATAAAAGAAAAGACCAACAAACTTGACTACATTGAAATTAAGGACTTGTATTCGTCAAAACATGCCTTAAAGCAGGTGGAAAAGACAAGCTACGACCTGGGAGAGTGTTCACGGCACAGGACACTGTGGGCAGAGTTTACAGAGGGCTCCTATGCGTCAGTAGGAAAAGCAGGTGACCTGGCAGAAGCGTGGACAAGGGACAGGAGCAGGCATGTCCCAGCAGAGGAAAAACATGGCCCATAAGTAAGAGATGGCCGTTGTCACTATTCGGGACACAATGGAAGACGACCTTCCATTTTGCATGCATTTAGTTGACACAAAAATAAAACTGTGGATAATTCCCAGTGTTGGAGAGGATGTGGACCAGCGGGACTCTTACACGTCACTGGTGGAGTGTGAACCGACGCAACCATTTTGCAAAAACAGTTTGGCGTCATCTTGCCAAGCCAGAATTTGCATTTCCGTGACCCGGATTCCATTCTTAGCCATCCACCCAGGAGAGCCCCGCAGTGTGCCGGGAGCTCCCGTAGCAAGAACAGGCACAGGAACGGCCCCATGCCCAGCAGCAAGCGAAGGCGACGTGTGCAGGGCTCTCGACAGGACCCCCCAGCGGAAAATGCCGTGACAGCAACACTGAGCAAACCGCGAGTGCACACGGAATGTGGATGAGTCTCAGTAACATGACACTGAAGAGGAACAGCCAGTCTCAGACAGTCGCTGGAGAGTAATCTCATTTTTATAAATTGCAAAACCAAGTTAGACTCTTTTAAGTGTACACACACACACACGCACACACATGCACACACACACGGACATGCACACGCACGCACACACACATACACACGATTAAACTAAGAACGAAACAAAACTCCAAGTGCAGAATCGTGGTCCCCTCTGCTGGGAGGGGCAGGTCGGAGAGGGAAGGGCTAGAGCTGGGCGGAGAGACAGGTGCCGAGTGTCCGCCACCTGCTTGCCACAATGTTAGCATGAGGACCGGAGCGCCACGGAGCGCTAGAACCAGGGATTACGCAACCCCGGTCTGTGCACCTGAGCTCTGGGCTCTGCTAAGACACTTGTCGAAAAGACAGGGGAGGGAGGGGTGTGCGGAGTCGAGGGGATGTTTAGGGCAGTGACGCTCTCTGTGTGATACTACAGCGGTGGTTCACGTCCTCTGTTTGTCAAAACCCATCGACTGTCCCACGCCAAGGTGGACCCCAGTGTCAACTACGCACTCTGGTGACAGCGCCATGTCGAGTGGGTTTGTCAGTTGTGTGCAATGCACGCGCTGCTCCAGGACAGGGCTGTTGCCGGCGGGGGAGGCTCTGCAGGTGGGGCGGGGGCTAGGGGAACCCCCATGTCTTCCACTCAGTCTTGCTGGGAACCCACTCTCCGTCTAAAAAATAAAGTCTATCAAAAAATTACTTGTAAAGAGAGAGGGCAAGGACAGAGTGGAGAAGGGAAGGTTGCTATTAAACACGAGTTACATGGCATCCTCTGGTCCTTCATGCTCATCTTGCTTGGCCATCTGGACAGGTCACTGTACCTCCGCTCTAAGTCACAGGTGCAGCCCGTGCCCGGGGACCAACTATGTCAGGAAGTCTGCCCATGCCACCAAGGGCACCAGGAGACGTGCCCTAGATTGACCCTGGCACCCCAGCAACAAGGGAGGACGTGGGCATGGGTAGAGTGTGGGCGCGTGCCCCAGCAGGTCAGCCCTGACACCCCCTGTGTGGTGAGCTCCACGGCAAACCCTCTGCTTCTGCTGGGACATTGTCACCACCCCGTGCCTCAGCTGAGCAGGAGAGCTGCTCCTGCTCCTGCCCTCACACTGGGGTTGGGAGAATTTCCAAAAAGGCCACTGTGCCCCTGGGGTGACAACTAGAGTTACAGTTTAATTCCCAGAGCATTGCCTTTGGCTTTGAAATCAGGGCTTTCAAGGAGACCTGCAGGGTGGGGTGAAGAAGTGGCGACCCTTGCTCAGCTCGCGCCCCCTAGGACCGCAGGCACCACTGTTGCTGGGACATGAGGCCTCATTGGAACCTCCAGGGCAGGTCTGGCCATGGCCAAAAGACTCTGCCCAGGCCGGAGGCAGCAGTGGGCAGCCCAGCAGGGTCTGGCCTCAGTGTATCTGCTGCCCAGCAGGCCCTGAGGACCAGCATTTGCTGGACGCCTTGCAAGTGGGGGTGGGGCCGGCCTGTGGCACTGCCCTCCGTGAAGGGGCGTCTGCAGGGAGGGCCCCCCTCACGGGCAGGGGCTTTGGCTCGTGGGGAGGTGCTGCATTTGAAGAATAAGGACATCTTCAGGCAGACCCTTACCAGGAGTGGGGCCAGCCTGAAACTAGTGCTACTTGAAATGTGGGAGTTTTTCCCCAAAAAAGGGCCCCCAGGGCCTCATGCATCAACACCTCACCTGAAAATTTTAGAAGTGGCCATCTGCCAGTGACAGCTGCCCATGCCCGGCCTGGCTGAGCGGCTGCCGTTCCCCAAGAGGGTCCAGCGCCCCTGCCGCCCGGCCCCCAGCCTGCCTGGCCTCGCCTGTGTTCCAGGTGCCTGGGAGAAACCCTCTGACGTGACCTGAGCTCGGGCCGGCAGGAGGAGGGCAGGTACGAGGCTCCTGGTCCCTGCAGCTCTGGCCCCTGCCCCTTCCTCGCAGGCCTGGGACCCCAAATCCGCAACCCCAAGCGAGGCTCAGTTCTCAGGGTGGCCTGGCTGAGGCCGGCAGAGTTGCAAACCAATTTCTAACAGTGGTGCCTCGGGGAGTCGTAAAACACATCCACATGAGGACCTGAGGCCCTGGCCCTGCGGGGGAGTCCGTGGGGACATTCTTCCTGCCTTCTGGGGCTCCAGGCCCTCAGTTCATTCTGCCACTTCTCTAGCGAGGTCAGTCTGGAGAGGGTGGGGAACGGGCTCTCCCGTGGGCGCGCCAGACCAGACTATGCAGGACCCGTGGAAGCTGCCACGTGGCTGCTGTGGCCGGAGTCGCCCTCCCTCCCGGGACAGGCCGTGGTGGTCACAGTGGCCCTGAAGGTACTCACCGCTGGGAGTTGGGTCATGGCCACCCCTGTGGGGGGCGGCAGGGAAGTCAGCCTTGGCATCGGGCTTCCAGGTGGGAGCTGTGGGCGTTGCCTGGTCACCTTCCGCCGCGTGGCCCTGGCTGCGGCATATTTTACATCTTCCCTGCATCTGCTTCCTCCTCTGTGGCAGCGGGCGTGACAGCGGCAGCCGCCCTGGGCCGTCACTGGGGGGTCCTGAGTACGGAAGGAAGCTCATCGTCCATCGTGGGCGCTCCCTGGACAGGGACAGCGTTTGCGGGGGCAACATCTGCTGCTGGGTCTTCTTGTCACGCCCTCGGGATCAGAGGCAAACGTGGACGGGGCCCTTCCTGCTCCCGCCTGAGAGCCCCGGGCTGGGGAGGCCCCGAGGGGCTAAGCGGAGGAACTGACGGTGCAGCGAGGCCGCCAAGCAGAGCTGGGCGGGTCCCTCTGGGCGCAGTGGCCTGACAGCTGCCTCTGCTTCCTCTTCTGCCTCGAGATCAAAAGAAAGGCAGCCGGGTCTGCTGCGGGATGTGGGTGGGCTCTGGCCGGGCAAGGAGCAGGGACTCGAAGGGGTCTGGGTGCGCAGAGGCACCCACGGCTGGGAAGCACCCGAAACCTCTGAGCCAGGGCGGCGCCAGAAGTGAGAGATGGGAAGGTGTGTGCGCTGCAGTCGCCTGGAAACCGCAGAGAACGGGACCTGCCAGGGAGGAAACCCCCTGCCAAGGCAGGCCCGGCAGGGAAGTCCCAGCCCCGGCCTTCGGTTCGCGGGACCTGCTCCAGCAGAAAAAGGAGAGCTTCCCGACCTTGAGATTCAGGTCCAGCTCCAGGAAACTTGCCCCCTTGGCCTGCCCGAGGTTCCGGAAGACCCCCGGGGTTGGGGGGCAGCATGGGAGCCTCTTACTCAGGCCCCAACCCAGCACAGATCAGGCAGCACCCCAGGGAGAGGGCACCTCGGCCCACGGGGTCTTTCCCAGATATCATTTCTGTGAAAATGGCTCACCTCAGTAAGAGAAGAGTCACTGCCTTAAAAGCGAGGCAGATTACCCCAACCTCCACTTTGTGGCTGAATCAGTGCTGGAAACCGGACAATGCTCTTTACACAAAGCTTGATTAGCAAAATCTGAAACCCCAAATTAAGTTACAATTTTAAAAGAGTGTTGCCACGTCAATTTCTGTTTCAGTTATCCAGGACTCAGTAACTTCGGGTAAACACAACCACTTACTGTCCTTCCCGATTCTGTGGATTGATCTGGGGGCTCTCCTCTCCCATGGTGCCAATGGGCGTGGGATTGTCGGGGGTCCCCCGTGGCCTGGCCCCGGGGGTAGCTCGCTGGCGGCCATGGGCTCAGCTGTGCTGTTGGCGGCAACCCTGGTTCTCCTCCGAGTGGCCGCTGGGCCTTCCCCACAGTGTGGCGGCCGGGTTCCAAGAAGCGGGAAGCAGAAGCCCAGTTTCCTTAAGACCTGGGCTCGGCCGTCTGAGAACGTCCCTTCTGCTGTCGTTTGGTCAAAGCCAGGCACAGGGGCTGCCGGGACTCGAGGAGAGGGGACTGAAGCCCCACCCCATGGTGTGAGGAGCCACCCATGGGCGCCACAGAGGGAAGAATTGCGGGGCCGTCTCTGGCTGCCACAGTGGTACCACGTGGCGTCCGTGCAGAGCGGCCTTGCCCCACCCCCAGCGCAAGGGCAAAGGCAAGCGTGTCGAGAGGAACTAGCAGACGAGACGCGTCCTGGGGGCATACCTGCCTCTCCGTGCTCAGGCCCCTGGGCCCCTGCCGGGTGGGGTGACAGTGCCCTGCCAGCTTCTTCAGACAATGCCAAGGCCTCTTCCTCTTCTCTGCAGCTGTGCCCATCCGTCTAACGATGTGGGATCTGTAGAGTCACACCCACGTCCTGTGAGAGCTTCGCCTACTAACAGCCCTCCCCAGAAGGCTCTGGGGACCCTCTTGCAGGGGTGGAGGGAGAACACAAAAGTCAAGCCCTAGTGACTCCCCCCTCTACCTGTAGGCAGGGGAGCCTGGTGCCAGCAGCCACCCCACACACAACGGAAACTCCCTCATCCTTCCCCTCCCTCCCCACCCCAGCCTGGGCAGGCGCAGGAGCACTTGGTTTGGTAATAGACCCGGATCCAGCCTTGCTCCCGGAAGCCGAGCCTACGCCCATCTACACGAGGTCCTGGCCCGGGAGGGAAGGGCCAGGCAGCTCCCGGTACCTGGAGAGAGGCTTGCGGTGCTGTGATCTGAGCGGCCCTTGCAAAAGCCAGAGTCCGGAATGGCAACAAACGTTGCTAAGGTCTAGAATGGTGTGCAGACCTTGGAAACGCGGGCGGCATTTAGCACCAAGTCAGTCCACGTCTAGGGGCCGACTCCGAGCGACATATCAAAGGGGTGAGAAGGAGCTCTCGTGCACAAAGGCATTCTGCGTGGCGTTTGCCGTTCTCTCTGCAGATGCACAAGGATGCTCAGCTCGTGCCAGCGAGGGTACGAAAGAGTGAGCAACAGTGAACAGTGTGCCCACGTTAGTCACATTCGCAGATCATTAGACATGAACTTGACCGAGACGGGACGCGCACAGCCAGCCCCCTGGACCTCCCCGTCCTGGCTTAGTGGACTCTTCGTTCCTTCCACACCTCGGCCCAGACACCACTTTGGCAGGCACCCTCCCTGCATCTAATACCAGGTCCTGTTGGGGACCCCCGGGCGGCCTCGGGGCCTCACGCTGTTGACCCACAGCTGTCATCGGTTTGCAGTCAACACACTCATCTGTCAACATTACACATCAGGCTGTAAGTCCTGTGGAGCAGGGACCGCGTGTCGGCCACTCCACTGTGTGCCCTGCCCCCGGCCTGCAGGTGCGGCCATGCAGTGGGCACACGCATCCCTAAACCGCATGGCTGGGCCCTTAGACTGTTCATCCAAGAGCTAGGACATTATGCAGCAATTTAAAAGGAGTTGTAGAAAAATACAACACATGATAAGATGTTCATAAGATCCTGTCAAAGGAAATAAGCCCACTGCAAGACTGCGTGTACAATGTGATACCAAGAAAGAGAATAATCGTAACACGCTTTTGAAGGGACTCCCGCGCCGGGCACGGTGACTCACACCTGTGATCCCAGCACACTGGGAGGCCGAGGTGGAAGGATCACTTGAGACCAGGATTTTGAGATCAGCCTGGGCAACATGGTGAGATCCCATCTCTACAAAAAATGAAAAAAATTAGCCAGGGGTGGTGGCCACACCTGCAGTCCCAGCTACTCAGGAGTCTAAGACCAGAGGATGGCTTGAGCCGAGGAGTTGGAGGCTGCAGTGAGCTATGATGGTGTCACTGCACCCCAGCCTGGGCTACAGACTGAGACCCAGTCTCAAAAAAAGAACAGCTTCCCATACATTGTTGGCAGGGATGTAGAGCGATGCAGCCGCTATGCAGGAGATTTCGGCAGTGCCTTAAAAGCTACACACACGCTTACCGTGACCCCGCAATTACATTCCTGGGCATTTATCCCAAGGAAATGAAAACTTAAATCTGCACCAAAATATGCATGCGGATGTTCATAGCAGCTTTATTTATAGTAGCCAAAAACTGGAAACAGCCAACCCAGGTGTTCTTCAGCAGGTAAACGGACAGCGGAACATGGAGCGCACTTGAACCGTAAGAGGAAACGAACCACCAATACACGCAGTAACCTGGGCGGATCTCAAAGGCATCATACTAAGTGGAAAATCCAGTCTCAGAAGGCTGCATCCCGCATGATTCATTCAGATAAAACCCTCAAATGACAAGAGGCACAGGTGGAGAACAGGCTGTTACTGCAGAGGTGAGGACAGTTTCGGGGAGGGACAAGCAAGGGAGCACAGAGGCCTTTGGGCCGACGGGACAGTTCGTGTCGGGACTGCAGTGGTGGCTCCGTGCACTTACATGATACAACGACACAGAATTATGCACGCACTGTACAATGGCAGTTTCCTGGCGTTGACACTGTGCCGTAGGTGCACGAGCTGCGACCAGGGCGGGGAAGCTGGGTATGGGACCCCTGAGAGTTCTCTCCACCCTCCATGCAACTTCCTGCAATTCTGTAATTATTTCAAAGGAAAAAGTAAAAGAAAAGAAAAAGACTGAGAAGAAACATTACAAAAGGTAACAGGCTTTATGTCTTAGTACTAACATTAAACTAGTTTTTTAATACCAATTGCATTTCTCTATTTTCTGTGCTTTCTCCCAGCAACATGGATAACATTTGTAACTGAAAAATAATCATCGAAGATCAAGGGAAAATGGAGGTAGGATATATCGGAATGCTCTGTACTATCTTTGCTACTTTGTAAATCTGAAATTATTTCCAAATAAAAAGTTTTTTAAAAAAATAAACAGCAAATAAGATCGAATGTTACATAGATGTCGTGAAAAGACAAAAAATAAGTAAACTTAATAAAGTGAGAACTCTTTGCTTAGGGGAAAATCATTAATTAGATTAGAGCAATTAGAAGAGGAAAACAAAACATATGAAGTATGCTGTCAGCAATCTATTTAAAATTTTTTTTTTTTTTTTTTTGAGACAGAGTCTTACTCTGTTGCCCGGGCTAGAGTGCTGTGGCGTCAGCCTAGCTCACAGCAACCTCCAACTCCTAGGCTCAAGCGAACCTACTGCCTCAGCCTCCCGAGTAGCTGGGACCACAGGCATGCGCCACCATGCCCGGGTAATTTTTTCTATATATTTTTAGCTGTCCAATTAATTTCTTTCTAATTTTAGTAGAGACGGGGTCTCGCTCTTGCTCAGGCTTGTCTCAAACTCCTGAGCTCAAACTATCCGCCTGCCTCAGCCTCCCAGAGAGCTAGGATTACAGGTGTGAGCCACCGCGTCCGGCCTATTTAAAATATTTTTAAAGTTCAGTGTCTTCAGACATTGCACAGAGAGGGTGTTGGTGAGTCTCGGTGTCCACAGGGCGCTGTCTCGATGACAGGGATATTGGGCTTGTCTGCCCCAGCAAAGCCCCACAGACCGGGCACTTGAACAGCAGGAATTTACTCTCCCGCGTCCGGATGCTGGAAGTCCAACATCGGGTGTGGCAGGGCTGGTTTCTCCCGAGGCCTCTCCCCTTAATGCATAGACGGCGTCTTCTCCCTGCGTCCTCACAGGGTCGTCCCTCAGTGGGTGTCTGTGTCCTCAGCTCCTCCACCAGTCAGACTGGTGACCTCATTTAACCTTACTCACTTCTTTCAGGTCCTGTCCCCAAATGCGGTCACAACTGTGAGGGTTAGGGCTGCAGCATATGGATTTTGAGGGGACACAGTTGAGCCCATGACAACTGCCTTTGGGATGGATGTTTTGCTGTGGTGCCTAAGTTGTGTCACCTTGTGGGAAATACTGACGATGGCAGCAAACAGACGACACTCGAGAACCCTGGTGGGAGGCAGGGAGGGGGAAGGCAATAATTCAGCTCCGTCATTGTACTATTTTATATCCCAACATCCAACAGGCTTCCGGCACCAGGTGGACAGTCCCTGCCTATAGTCCATGTCATGAATGACATAAATTTTCCCTCCTTGGCTCTCTGCACGTGTGAATCCCAAAGGGATTTTCCAAGGCATACGATCGTTCGGATGCGGAAAGCACCCACTGTGCGCTAACTCAAATAACAGGAGCGTCTATGTCGCCTTTTCAGCCCAGGACTGGGGCTTACAGATCAGACGGTCCACGCTGTGGCGGTTCCTCCTGCGAGCCCCGTCGCTGGCCAGGACGAGCTCACGAATCACACGTGAAGTTGAGCCCAAGTGAATACTACCGGTCCTGACTGGTGTCACCCTAGCAGTCCGAGAATAAACATCGACACACTAGAGATTCCTCGCCTAGGGATGCACGCAAAGGAACCGAAAACGTAAGTTCACAGGAGAACTTGCACATGACGTTCATGACGGCGTACTCGCGACAGCCTAACGGTGCCAACAACCTGAAAGTCCATCAGCTGGTGAATGGAGAAACACAATGCGCACATCTGCAAAATGGAATATTGTATGCCCACCAAAAGGAAGGGAGTGTTGGCACATACCACAGTGTGGATGGACTTTGAAAACGCTACACTAAGTGAATGAAGCCAGACACAAAACGCCACGTGTCACATGTGAAATGCCCAGAATCGGCAGCTGTAGACAGAAAGCGGGGAACGCAGACGGCCCTCTCTGCCACCACCCCGAGGCGTGGTGTTAACAGGAAGGGCCTGGAGGGTGGCGTCCTCACCCACGGGATGAGTGCCCTTAGGAAAGGACCCCAGAGAGTCCCTTTGCCCCTTCCACCACGTGAGAACAGACCAGAAGGTGCCGGCTACGAACCAGGAAGCAGCCCTCACCAGACACAGAATCCGCCAGAGCCTTGACCTGGGGCTTCCCACCTTGACCTTGGACTTCCCACCTTGACCTGCCCAGCTTCAGAACTCAAATCTCCGTCATTTGTCAGCCGCCAGCGTACAGACATACGGACTTGTTGTAGCAGCCAGGACAGACTAAGACGGGCCAACTGCCCCAGGACACAGCATGTCAGCTTCCTGCGTCTGCCACACAGTGTCGATGTTCTCGGGTGGCCAATTCCCGTCGAAGCCCCGTGCCTGCCTCGTGGGTTAAAACGGAGCCCCACAGACAGCTGCACAGAGAGCCGCGGGAGAGCTGTGTGGAAGGGACTTTTGTTCTTCTGTCACGTGGCGGGGGGTGTCACAGCCAGGCCTGGCGCTGAGTCCGCATGTCGTTGCCCTGCCCCAGATGAGGGGCGCCCCGCACGGCAGGGCAGGCTGAAGTCCCAACTAGGTGTGACGTGGGCGACGTGCACAACTCTTTGTGCCTCAGTTTCTCCTTTCATAAAATGGGGATAATAATAGTCCCTACCTCGTGGGGCTGTGTGAGGATCCCGTGGAAGCAGCAGGGAAGGCCAGAAAACCTCGGTGCCCAGTGAGCTAAGTGGGGAGGGGGCAGGGAACTCTGCGGCTGCCCGAGAGCGCCACAGGGGAGGTGGGGCCCCCGCACCCACCCGCTGGCCTCACATTTGGGCCTGGGCTCCCCATCTCTGTGTCAGGCCATGGCCCCACCTTCCTGCCTGCATCCCCAAAGCAGTGCGCAGATGGGCGGTGCCCGGACAGACGGACAGTACCAAGCACCACTTCTACAGCAGACGGCAGCCCCCAGGCCAGCCAGGGCCTCACAGGAGCCATGGGAGTGTGAGAACCGACTTCTGCCCCCAGGCAGGGTTGCCCAGGGTCCTCCCAACTCACCCAATCAACCTCCCTCTCTGGGAACAGAACGCTCTGCTCCATGCCCCCTAAGACTCCACGTGGCAGAAGCCAATCCAAATCCGTTCCACACGGAGCTTGAACAGCAAGCCGTCCTCCAGCCCTCGGAACGCACGCGGACCCCAGCCTGTTTCACATGCGTCATACAACACTTTTCTCTCCTGGCCCGTCAGTGAACATTCCCCACGGGCAGTGTTGACCTCGGGGTGGAACTCGCCCCACCCTGGTGGGGAAAGGGCTCTCGTTCCCCTTGCAAAGTCAGTGGGTCTCCCGGGATACAGCCGGACACAGGAGTCCCTCCCCTGTCCCCTTCTGCCCTCAGCCTAGCAAAGCCTCATCCTGCTGCTCGCTGAGGGTGACGGACGAGGTCGGGGGCAGAGTCTCAGGCCCCATGCTGGGCCAAGGGGCTCCATCTGCAGGGTCCCCCTGCTTTGTGCCCTGTGACCAGCAGCATTGCCCATAGCGCTGGGCGGGGAGGGGCTACCCTGGCCCCACGAGGCCTGAAGGTAAGGTTTTTTTGGTTTTCATTTGTTTGGTTTTTTCAGACGGAGTCTCACTCTGTCACCTGGCTAGAGTGCAGTGGCGTCAACCCAGCTCACTGCAACCTCAAACTCCTGGGCTCAAGTGATCCTCCTTCCTCAGCCTCCCGAGTAGCTGGGACTACAGATGCAAGTCACCACGCCTGGCTAATTTTTCTATTTTTGGTTGAGACGGGGTCTCACTCTTGCTCAGGCTGGTGTCGAACTATTGGCCTCAAGTGATCCTCCCACCTCGGCCTCCCAGAGTGCTGGGATTACAGGGGTGAGCCACCGCGCCTGGCCTCTGAAGGTAAGTTTTTAACACCTACGTTAACTGACGTTATCCTGAAAGCAAACAGGCAGCGTCTGCATCGAGACAGGAAATGGACGTTGCCACAGTCACCGATCCTGTCCTGCACTAACCTGCGGCCCGCCTGGGGCTTGGAGAAGGTGAGACTTGTGTCACGGACCCGTTTTTGCCTCCGGATCGCTCATTGCTCGTGCGCCCTTCTTTCCCCGTGGAATCCCTTTTGCACTTTGTCAAAGGTCGGTCGGACGTGTTTCCAGGCTCTCGGTTCTGTTCCATTGATCTGTGGTCTGTTGTGATTACCGCGATTTTTTCACATGCTGGACGCGAGGTAGAGAGCCTTGGCATCCTGGCCCCTGCGGGTGGAAATGTACCACCTGCCCAAACGTGCAAAAGTGGGGGTTGAGGGACGATGTTCTCCTCCCGTAGCTCCTGCCTTTCCCTGCGCGGCCGTCACTCAGCGGGCTGCCCCCGAGTAGAATGGCGTTCGAGAGTGATCCGAGCCCTATTGCAAATGTGCTTCTTACCTTTACCTTTGGGAAGGCAGGTTGCTGAAGAGAGGCGGGAAGAGAACATTTTCCGTGGAGCAGGGACTAGACCAAGCAGACGAAAACCGGGGGCCTGAGGCTGCTTGGCTAAGCCGTGGCCTTGGCCACACTCCGTGGGCCCATCCGGTACTCCCAGGACCTCGGCCATTATTTACCCAAATGATCACGCAATGGGAACCATTAAATAAATGCATGTTCTGCGCTTCTCTGGGTGCCTTTATACTCCTCCAGATCAAAGACAGACGGCCAGTCTCTGACGCTTTGAGTTGATAGTGGCTCAGCCGTATTTCACAAAGTCCAGAAAGAACAGGCGCTGGCGTTGCCACGGTGTTGCTCCTCCTGGTGCGCTGTGTCCCCCGTGGATGCTCGCTGTCCCCTGAGGTGCAGACACTTGTTGAACACGGACCAAATCGGGCCACCTCCTCTGCTGCGAGCTGGGAGCCCCCACTGCGGACTCGTGGTCCCCTTTCAGGGAAGTGGGGCCAGCCCGGGCTCGACCCCAGATGAGCATCTCCAGGGGAGCTTCTGAACCCCCAGTGCCCGGCTGCACCCAGATGACGTGGTCAGAGCCCTGGGGTGGGGTCCCGGTGACACGGTGGTTGGGGCTCCAGCGCACAGGGGGGCCTGGAAGCCACAGAGCCGCGGGTTCTGAAAGAGAGAGGTCGGGGCCGGGTCAGGTGGGCGTGGAAGAGGCGCTCAGAGAACACAAGAGGCCAGGTGGGGAGGGGACCGGAGTGGATTCTACGTAGGAAAAGGACAAGAACAAAGGCGCGATGTCAAGGACGCCTGTGCAGCGAGTGCCGGACTTACAACAGCTCGACGTAAGGCGTTTTGACTTTGCAGCGGGTTTGTTGGAATGTAGCCCCGGCGTACGTTGAGAGGCAGCTGTACTAGTTTCCTATCACTGCTGGAAATAGTGCCACGAACTTGGTGGCTTAAAATAACAGAAATTTAGTCCTCACAGTTCTGGAAGCCAGAAGCCCAGGATCAGGGTGTGGGCAGGGCTGTGCGCCCTCTGAAGGCTCCGGGGGAGGGTCCCTCCCGCCTCCCCCAGCTCCCGGTGGCTCCCGGCAGCCCTTGACTGGTGGCTGTGTGGCTGTGTGGCTCTCTGCTCCGTCCTCCCTGGGCCTCCTCTGCGTCTGCCTCCGATTCCTTCTTACGAGGACACGCGCGCGGGAATCTCGGGCGGTACCCAGGATAGGCCCCTCCCCCCCAGAGCCTCCACTGAGCCAGAGCCTCTGCCATATAAGGTAATAGTCATAGGTTCCAGGGGTTGGGACGTGGACACGGCCTCTAGAGTGAGAAATGAAAGCGCAATCCTGAGCCCCCAGCTGACTGTGTGGACCCCCTCTTGGCCAAGGAGATCCCAGAGAACACTTAGAATGAGTTCCTGCCAAGATGGGAGGGGGTCAGCCATGCTTTGTCACATCCGCCCTTTGCCCCCGCCCTCAGCTCTCCCTGAGGTTGGGCAGAACCGAACTGGGACAGACTCGTCCACTGGGGCTTCCAACCACCCTCCGGCCAGCTCCGCCCTGCTGCGGTCTCGCACAGCGGCCGACGGATCTCCCTGCCGATCGGAGACCACCGGCCATGGGTGGTTCTGCCCAGTCTCCGGGGGACGCAGTGAGGATTTTCGTGTCTCTGCTTCACCTTTTGACTTCAGAGGGCCGAGAACCCCACCCTCGGATCACGCTAAGGCCACATGTCCTGAACACGGGTCCCACGCAGGGGCTTGAAGCTCAGTTGCACGTGTGCACGTGTCTCCTCTCACGGATACCCACGGCTGCCCCCGCAGCTCTTTAAGTACGTGCACTCGGCCCCCACCCAGCACGAATCCTGCTCTCGCTGCCCCCTCCGAGTGCGGCTCTCGCTCCTGCCCGGGGCTCCGCTTCCAGCCCGCGGGAACGGCCACCCGCAGGCCTGTGTGGGAGACGGAGCTCTCCGCCCCAAACGCGTGAGCTTGTCGTTCCTCAGCTGACAGCAGCCACCGCCCAGCCCACGGTACCCAAATGCTCCTCGGGGCAGGGCAGGCCCCAGGCCCCTTTGGGGATGGGCAGGGGGTTCCGAGAGGGCCTGCGGTTCACCTCCACGAGGATTGAGCTGTGCAAAGACTGAAGCAAGACTAGAATCTCCTGGCACCTTTAAACTTGACCTTGTCAGCCACACGCCCCAGGCAGTAACATTTTTAATAAATCCTATAATTTTGTTTTAAATGGCACAATGAGGCCGCATTGTATTTTTATGAGCTAAAAGTTAATTCATTAAATATAAACACTGTATGCCACAATTCCTGAAACCCTGGTTTGGATTCTTTTTTAAAAAATAAACCAGAGACTAAAGAAACGGATGTGTCGGCGCTGAGAAGCCCAGCCGGGCCCGCCCCGCAGGGCCGCCCGTCTCCCACAGCCTCGGCCTCCTCATCCCTAAGCAGGCACCGGAGCAGGACCGGCCCCACGGCGTGGTCTGGGCCGTTCACCGGAGAGTGCAAATAAAACAGTTTTCAGAGTGAAAACAACTGAGCCGTCGCCGCCGCCGTAGCTCTGACACTAGCTTCAGGTGCCGCAGGGACGCGAGGCGGGCGGGGGTGGGGCCGGAGCCACGTTCCGGGGGACCAGACCGTCCCTGACGCCTCTTTGGCCTGGATAACTCAGTCGCTGCTGAGCGTCCACACCCACGTCCACGTCAGCCGCCGTTTGGCCGAAGCGCCTCCTCGCCGGTCAAGCAGACGCCCCAGGGGCCTGCGATGCCGCCATCTCCCTCTGCGCCCTCCCGCCGGGGGAGAGATGCTCCGGCTGTGACAGACGCCAAACCAGCTGTGCCCAACTGCGCCAGCTCCACCAGCCAGGGGCCTCCCGCTGGACGCGCGGACGGCCTGGGACTGGACGGTGGGTTCCAGGAAGCCAGCGGGGTCTCGGCCGCCTGGCTGAGCTGGGGGCAGCCCAGGGGACGCCAAGTGGCCACCAGTTTAGGGGTTAATCATAAGGCCATTTGCCTGAGAGGGAGACTTAATGGAGCTTCCAGGAAATCTCTGCACAAATAATGCAACTTCCGAGAATACGGAAAATTGCCCTTTGTCCATCCGGCGAATTCAAACTGTGGGTGCTTCGGGCCCAGACAACTGCTTCCCTAAGTGGATTTGGAAAGATTTTTCAGGCTGGAGCCCGAGGGCTGACTTGAGAGCGACCTGCAGGACTGAGACCAGAGACCAGCCCGAGCCCCTCCGGGACGGCAGCCGGTGCCTCTGCGGTGGGGAGGCGCCCGGCCACCCCCACGCCCCACGCGGGAGAGCAGGTGTCAGGGCCCGCGCCCTGTGCGGGGCTCGTCCACCCAAGCCCCTGCCCTCTGTGAACGCTCTGCGCTGACCCATCAGCTCCCAAATGTGGCATGGCGGCCACAGCCCTGGGGCCTCGCTCTGCAAGTCCTGAACAAACTCGGACCGGCCGCCGGTGAGCTCACCGCTGTCCAGAGCCAGTGTTGGAAAGTCCTTCCACATCCTGAGTGTGCCCGACCTCCGCGCACTGTCGGCGGGGTGCTCTCTGATGCCGTCCGAGGCTCGGCGGGGCAGGGGGCTGGTCAGAGCTGCGGGTGCCCAGGCTCTGGTGGCATTTGTCTCTGTCCC
Source organism: Avahi laniger (assembly GCA_963575035.1). NCBI lineage: Eukaryota > Metazoa > Chordata > Mammalia > Primates > Indriidae > Avahi > Avahi laniger. Next base: position 26,514 of record CAUYSK010101172.1, read on the forward strand.
TAAAGCCAGACTCCAGGAGCCACTGTGCCCACCGTCCTGGCTGTCCCCTCAGCCTGACCCCTTGGGGGCTGCTGGTCCGCAAGGGAACTGGGGAAGACCAAGAGGCCAATGGCCAAGGCTCGAGGGTGGTGGCACTCGTGTCTCCCCAAAGTGCACATGTTGAAATTCTCACCCCCAACGTGATGGTGTGAGGAGGGCAAGGTCGTGAGGGTGGAGCCTTCCAAGTGGGGTCCAGGCCCTCATGAAAAGGACCCCAGAGAGACCCCTCGCCCCTTCCGCACGTGAAGACACGGTGGGAAGACGCCCGTCTGCAGCCCCGAAGCAGGCCCCAGACCTGCCCCGCCGGCACCCTGAGCTCCGACATCGGCCTTCAGAGCTGGGGGGAGTCAGCGTCTGCTGTCACAAGCCCTGGTCTGTGGTGTGCTGTCACAGCCACCGAACTAAGACGCACGGTGATCAGGCCCGAGCCATCTCGTTTCTGGGGACAGCTGCCTCTACCCCTCAGCTTTCCACCACACGGACCCAGACGGCCCCGCAGAGAGCGTGCGGGGACAGAGCTGCGCTGGGGCTCCCACACCGGGGCGCACTGCCTATGACTCACGTCAGCACCGCACCTTTCAGAACGTGGGGTGCGACTCACCGAGACTCACCCAGGTCCCCGGCCTCACCTGCTCAGCACCTGGCCCTGTCTCTCCCCACGGCCCCATCCCACCCCAATCCCACGTCACCATTGCCCATGAGGCCCCTCCGCAGGGTCCATCCCCGCCCTCCAGGTGCTGGGCGGTGTCCTCCCTGCACGCAGCACCCCCTTCCCCGGGGGGCGGCCCCATCATGACGCAGACACCCTGGATGCAGCCGGGACTCCCGGCCACGAGGGCTGGAACGAGAGGAAGAGGCGGGGCTGGGGCCAGGCAGGCTTGTGGGACCCTGGCTTGAGGGGTGACAGTGTGACAAGACCCCTGCCACAGGGACAGCCAGAGGGATTTTCAGGGTTCTCCTAGTTTCCACCGTCTCAGGGCGAGGCGTCTGGGAGAAGTGGTGCCCCCAGTCCCGGCCTCCAGGCCCTGCCTCCCCCGGGGCTCCGGCTCTGAGGCAGCCAGACGGCCTGGCGTTGCCGCGGCCACGTCCTGCACAGGCAGCTGCCGGCTGCAGGGGAGGGAAGTGGGGCGCCAGGCAGGTGCACAGCCCCTGTCCCGGCGGGGCCTCCTCCGCCGCTCACGCAGGGCCCCCTCTCGCTCGGCTCCTTCCTGTCGTTGGTGCGAAAGACAAACACCACGCAGAGGAGCAGAAACTAGGGGAGGCTCCTGCCCGCTGAGGGTGCCTGCCACGGCCAGGGCGGGGCCTTCTGCCCTCCTGCCCCTTTGGGGCATGAAGCGGGCGTCTCTGACTCCACAACCCCCACCCCCAGCATCCAGCCTCCCCTGGGGTGGGCGGGTCCAACGAGCCCATCTCTTGCTCTGAGGGCTGCTCTGGAGCTCAGGCAGGTCCCCCGCTGACCCCACCCCCGAGGGGGCACCACATCCCTCCATGCCCGGGCAACACCTGTGCTTCCCCACCTGTCCCGCTGTGGGCACACGCCTGCCATGGCACTGTCCCCAGGCGGGCACGGTGCTCTCTGCTGATGCGGCACAGCCCTGGGGCCGTCCAGGGCACACTCTGGCGGGGGCTGCCATTAGGACAGCAGGGACTTGGGCAGCCAGGGGACCAGCCCCAAGAGTCATTCATTTATTCTTTCATTTCTTGTATGGAAGTTCCACCACCCAGAGCTTTCGACCTTTTATCCACACTTCCCGAGGGCGGGCCTGGGGCCTGCGACATCCTCACATCAGCTGTGTCGGCCACAATTCCTCTTGGACCCCTGGGGCCTTTGGGGAAGGAACTCTACCATCACTGCCCCCGAAGCTCCCCTTCTGGGATGGGCCTTGACGGGCTAGACCATTCGGGCCGGCGCTGCCCTCTCTGTCCAAATACTGTCACCAACTCCGTGGAGACACCATAAAGGGAAAGGCCTGTGCTTGCACAGGGGGCCACACGGCCTTTCCAACCCTCCGGTCACCTCCAGGCTCCTGGGCCCAGACAGCTGGGAAAGGGCCTCTGCCCTGACGGAGCGAGCGCCCTGCCGGCCACCCCCGAGCCACGCCGCCGTGCAGGACTCTCAGCCCCACCTGAGACTCGGCCCTGGCGAGGGCGGCATTCGCAGAGGCCCCCTGGTCTTCCTGTCCGTCCCCTCTGTCCTCGTTAGAAACAGGGTGGGAGCAGCTGGCCGCAGGTGAGGGCCCGCGCGGGCAGCCTGGGGAGAGGTCGGCGTCTGCTCCAGGCCCTTGTCTGTGTAAACTGCCATTTAAATCGGCGCCAGGGTCACAGGCCTTGCTTGTTCCCAGACACGGAGACTGCAGAGTCTCAGCGGAGTCGGGGACTTTGCTCCCCACACGTCGAGGGCCAAGGAAACCAGGAGAGAAAATGCCAGGTGGCAAGATTGGCCCGAACCGTGGCGTGATCTGGCCTGGACAGGCTGAGAGTCGTCCCCTCCTTCCCGCTGCCCTCGCCCGCTCTCAGAACAAGGCGAGGTGCCAGCTGGCAGGAAATGCCCGTGAAACGGGCACAAGGTGGAAGCTGAGTGCGTATCGGGAACACTCCCCGGGCTGAAAGCAGATTTGGTTAAACTGCACGTGGAGCCAGGACGCTGAGGTGAAAGGAAGCGTAGCAGACGAAAGGTCTCTGATGTTTAAAAAACAAAAAGCACACAGAGTAAGATAAAGGCAACGACCCCTGACGTTTCCGGTTCCTTCTCAGTGCTCCCGCCCAACGTGCACTTTCTCACCAGCTCTGGGACACAGGGCTCCTTGGGCTGAGCCCCCACTGCCACCGGGCCAGGCCAGGCCCCACGCCCCGCTCACGGACCCACTGCCCTTCCATGAGGCAGAACGAGGGTGGGGCGGGCAGAAAGCACGAGCTGCCCACACCCCGACACCCTCATGCTCGGGTGACAAAGCCACCAGACCAAGCAGCAGAGGGAAAGGAGAGAAACAGAAATGATAAGGCGGAGAATGGGAAACATGCATGTTAGTTCACATCCAATGAATCTAACAAACTAAATCTGAAATGAAGTCACAAGCAAAGATTTTTAAACTAAAATCTGCCTTGGGTAGGGCCAGGGATGGCCTCAGACCAGGAGGAGAACTGGCTGCTGCACCGGCCTTTGCCAGCACCTGCGAGGCCCAGACTCCTTCCACATTGTTGCTCTGCCATCCACACAGTGCAGTTTCCACCTCACGGCCCAAGATGGCTGCTCCAGCTCCTTCCTTCATGTCTAGCGTCTAGCTAGCAGGAGAGGGCAAAGGCAAGGAGGCAGGCTTACTGTCACTGGCCTGCTCCGGAACTGGAACCCTATACTCACATTGCACTGGCCTTGCCTGGCTTCAAGGGAGGCTGGGAGGTGTTAGTGCCATCTGGGTGGCAGTGGATCCAGGAAGAGTGGCTGACACAGACCCATTGGAAATCTCCACACATGCCTAGAGAAATAGACTTCCTGTGCCGAGTACAGGAGGAGGGTACAGGGAGTGTCTTCATTCAGTGACACGAGGGGTCCCAGTGATTCTGGCCTGGCTAAGGTCAAGGCCCTACGGTGGGGGACTCGTGCCACTGCCTCTGTCCAGCCAGCCACCCTGATCCTGGCTTTTGAGGTTGGTGGCAGGAGGGACACCACAGGCACACAGTTATGCCTCCCCACCTTTCTCATGCCAGGAAGGAAAGAGCCCAGGCCAACCCTGGCCCCGCAGCCACCGGCCAGGCTCAGGGCCACGGGCTCAGCTGCAGGACTCTCGGGGGCCTGGGGCACGTCAGGGGAGCTTTGAGGGGGTCTTGGAGGGCGCTGCCCGCGAGGGAAGGGGGAAGAGAGAGGGGGGTTTCCAGGAACACTGGTGCAAACCACATATCCAACCGCAGCGTCAGGAGAAAGACACAAGGGACTGGAGTTAGTGGAAGTCACCTTTGGTGGCTTTGTCTTGTTCGGGAGAGGAGACATCATTGCTCTGAGACTGGATCAGAGGGCTCGCGGGCTGTTAGCCGGGCTGCTCTTCCGTCCTGGCACACGGGCACCCTGAGGGTGACTCGACGACAGTGTTTGTGACAACGCAGGACTGTGGAAGTCACAGTCGGGGGCAGCAGGCCTTCCTCCCCTGCCCCCCCCACTGCCCCTCCATCCAATGGCACAGAAGACAGCCGGTGTGGCGCCCTGGACAGAGACAGCCAGAGCCCGCGCAGCCAGAGCGGGCAGGAGGTGGCAGCCGGGCGCGGGGCAGAACGTTCCGAGGGGTCCTTTGGGACTTTTTTAAAACGAGGACCCATGGAAACCTAGCGGAAGGTGTTGAGCGTTGTTTACTCGCTCATTTTTTATTCACCAGGCACCAGCAAGGCACAGGAGCCGGAATTCTGAGCGATTTGCAAATATTAACAGCATAACCTCTCTGGCTGTGTTTGCAAAGCGCAGCTCAAGAACGCGTCACAGACCCTGGGGTAGTGGCGGCTGCAGCTGTGACTCGTGCCAGAGTCAGGTGCTTCATCACCATGGACACTGCAACCCCACGGGTGAGCGACAGGCCCAGACGCACGGAAATGGGTGTGCAAAGTCACACACAACCAGCCCGCAGGTCAACAGGGACGGGCAGGTTGTCACAATGGCAACAGCAGCAGCAGCAATGGCAAGAGCAGTGGAGACAAGTACGGCACTCGCAGCGTGCCGGGCGCCGAGCTGAGCACTAGACGTCACCCACGCCTGGCAGGAGCCCGAGCCTGCAGACAGGGCGTGGAGGGTTGTGTGGCTCACCGCGGCCAGGGGGAGGTGAGGCCAGGACTCCCGCCCACGATGAGCTGCTGCAAAGGCCACACCCCTGCCCAGGGCAGTGGCTCTCGCCATCCGGGGGATTCCTGGGAGCTGACGGAAATGCGGGCTCCCCGGGCCCCGTCCCCACAGATGCGATTCCATCTGTCAGAAGTGGAGCCCGTGAATCTGCATTTTGACAACCCCTGCAGGTCACTGGGGGCCGTGGTCCTGGGAACACACCGCCACCTCGAGAGCTGATCTCACAGTGAGGGCCGGTGGTCGGCGGCAGGACTCCAGGCCTGCCGGACCTGGCCACGGTGATGTCCCAGACGTGGGGCCTGGCGCAGACTCAGAGACACGTGTGCCTCTGCACCCCACAGATCTCCTGCCGTCCCAGGTCCCCCCTGCCCACTGAGGTGGTCGTCATTGTCACTGGCAGAGGGCCCAGCTGGCTGCAGCACTGCCAGGGACATTGAGGGCCTTCTACAGGGACAAGCCCCAAGAAGTGAGGGGGCTGCCGCGTGCCACCAGCAGAGCCCGTGGTGGGCTGGACGTGGAGCGAGGGGTCGGTTGGCTCAGTGCAGAGTCCCAGGCTGTGGCCCGATTGGTCAAGTGGGCCACGGTCCTGCTAACGGGGGTTGAGGCCCCTATGGGGGAACAGGTGCTGGGCTAGGCCCATGAGTGACAGCTGGCCACAAGGTTAAGGTCCCCATCGACACCAGATGCGGAGGCCCAGCAGGCTCAGGACAGATTTTATTACAAAAACAACACTGTGAAAACATTCACTGCTCTTACGAGAAGAAGCCTCTAACCCTGCCTTCCATACAGAAACAAACGCCTGTGGCTGTGCCTAGAGCCAGTTGAGGGTAGGGCATGTTGTGGAGGGCAGGAGTTCCTGAATCTGTCCCCCCTCATAAAGGAGGAGAATCCTCACCCAGCGTCCCACCCTGCCTGTCCCCGGCCCTCTCCTGTGCCCGGGCCTCCCTCGTGGCCACACCCAGGCGTGCAGACAGGCTCCCGGGCCATCCCGGCTGCCCTCGCGGAGCCCACTGGCGGGCGTCTAGGGACGTGAGCCCACTGCCTGTCCTGGAGAGGGGAAGCCAGAGGGGCCACCTGTGCCGGCCACTTCCCTGGGCTCCACTCTGCAGGTCTGGTGCGTGACAGCGTAGAGCCCAGAGTGTGGCCATGTGACCACACTCTACTAGGTTTTGTCCACTTAGGACCAAGCAACGGTATTCACCACGCAGGGATGAATTCCTTTCCCCTCCCTTGAATGATCAAACACCGACTGCTGATCAGCTTCCAAGACGACCACATTCCAACCAAAAGCAAAGAAACAACGTTCTAACTCACGCTGGAGCTTGTTGTCTGGGCAGTGGACAATGTCAGCTAGACTTTTCCCCCAGAACCCTGCCCACCGCGTCCTCTGAGGCCCCTCAGGGTGCAGGGCCCCGGCCCAGTCCCCCAGGACGCCCGTGGAGCCAGAGCGGGGGCGACCCGGGGCTGCGGTGCCGGGCAGCTGGCGCGAGGCCCTCCGAGACGGCTCTGGGAACCTACGCTCAAGCCCTCTGCTCCTACAGCCCCTAATGACAGATGATGACAGACCACAGCCTGGAAACGGGCCGGGCCGCGGCACCTAACTGACAGCAGCTGAGGAGAAATTAATGACATCTCTGAAAAGACCGCGGTGGAGCCCGCCTGGCCCTCGGCAGGAATGCGTGCTTTTCTCTGCTTCTGAGTCGGAGGACCGTTTTGGAAAGCTGCAGCAGCTTAATCTCACATCGATCCCTGACAGGCGCCTCCCCTCTGCGAATCGTCCACCACCCCCAGCCCACGGCCCTCCTGACGCGGGACCTTCGCTGTGGCCAACGGATCGTCCGCGCATTGCAGGCCGCGTCTTTCGCGGAGGAGCCTCCCGCGGGAAGGAGCGAAAACGCTGTTCCCTCCCTGTGGACAGAGTCCAGGGCTTCTGGGAGGTGGGTGGCTGGGACTTGAGGAGCCCGGGGTGACCTTGGATGTCCTCAAGCTGCTGGAGGTTTCTGAAATTGAGCATCTTGGGGAGTGGGCCCCATTAAAATGAGCAGAGCCTGGGAGGGACACCCCCAAAATGGTGCTGGGGGCCCTGAGAGAGACAGTCCCGCGTGGGGCAGGGGCTGGGACTGCAGCTGGGGCTCCTCTGCCCAGAGAGGACCGGCCGTGCCCCCACCCTGCAGGGACCTAAGGCCTGGAGGGGGCACCGAGTTGGGGGAGGGCCGGAGGGAGGAGAAGGGGCCCACCCCGTGCTGTTACCCCAGGAGTGGAACCCGGCTGGCCTGGTGAGCCGGGGAGTAGGAAGGGACGCTGCTTCATGTGCTCACAGAAGAGACACCGTGGACTGGAGCCTGAGGTTCGAACCTGTCCCTGAGCTGCGCTTTCCTCGTCTGCGTGGTACGCGTCTTTGTAGTGGCCACCGGCCGGGCTGTGGCACGACAGGTGTAAGGGGCACCCGGATCGGGTCTGAGGGACTCTTTTGGAAACGGGCTGTAGTGGTTGAATGGTGGCTCCCCCAAAAGCAGGTATATCTACACCCTGACCCCCAAAACCTGTGCGTGGGAACTTGTTTGGAAAAAGAGTCTTTGTGGATGTGATTAAGGATCTCGAGACACGATCGTCTTGGATTATCTGGGTGGCCCTGAATCCGACGACAAGTGTCCTCAGAAGAGCAGGAGAGCTGAGGCCAACAGGGGAGGAGACAGACACAGAGGAGGAGGCCACGTGAGGATGCAGTGACGGGAGACTGGAGCGACACAGCCACAAGCCAGGGAGCACCAGAAGCCCGGAGCTGCAGGGGACAGGAGCCTGCTGACAGCTTGACGTCAGTCTTACGGGCTCTAGAACCGAGAGAGCAAATGTCTGTTGCCTTCAGGCACCAAGGCTGTGGTCACCCATAGTGGCAGCCTCCCCCGCACCCCAGAAGCTCACACAGGCGCCATAGCTGAAACTGCTAGCAGACGACCAAATATGCCCAACCAAAGGCACTGCCTTCCCCACCTCCTGTGCATCCAGGGCACCATGTGACACAGTGCAGAGAGAGTACGGGGTGAGGTGGGGACTGTGGAGAAATTGCTTCTAAAGAAACTGACTCAGCTGGCACGTGCCTTTGCCCTGTGCCCTTTGCTGCCTGGAGACAGAACCGAAGGCTGGGGCAAAGCGGCTGTTTTGCAACCATGAGGCAATTAGACATTTTGGCTAAAACCCTACTGGGGATGGCTGTTCAAAAAATTAGAAGGGCCCTGGGTCTCTGATGGCATGTGGAACCTTGTAAAATCTTGCTGGCCAGGGAGGGGTTGGCCCTCCAGGGCTGGCCAATTCTTTGAGAAGCCAGCCTTTGGCCTGCAAACCAACCAATCACAAGTCTATATACCAGTCACCTCACTTATCTAACTCTCGCACAGCAAGCCAGTACTGCTCCTGCCCTAAACCATCCCCAGGGCCAGGTACCAGGAAACTAGAGACCTCGCCTATAGCCCACAGCCCACCAGAATTATTCAAACTAGCCAATCCTAAACCGTTCCCCACCCCCATCCTGCCTTTTCCATGGAAACCCCAGCAAAGGCTCCAGCCTATGCCTTCCCCTCTCTCCGCCTCCACCAAACCTGCTACTTTCCCCTGTGGCCCTGCGTGGCATGTCATGCCCCCCCTCAGGAGGCGTGGGTAGTAAATTCTTCTTTAATGGCATTGGCCTCTCTGGGTCATCACTTAGTCACCTCCATAAGTTACAATCCCGAGGGCACACATGAGACCAGCTTCTACCTCCAGACTCCTTGTTGCAAGAGAAAAATACTTGGTTGAGCCGCTGAGGCCAAAGCCACCTACAGACACAAAATCTCCAAATCAGCCTGTTTTGGTAAGCCTTGCTGGCTCTGACCACAAGACGCCACTTGGATTCCCGCTAGAGGCCCAGCTTCGTCCCTTGTGCTTGAAGCAAGTTCCTGGGCTAGCCCCTACCACTGTGTCTTCCTTCCCCTCCCGCTCCAGTGCACCCATGTCTCCGTGCACACGAGCACAGAGGCTGGCACACGCATTCCCCAGCCCAGCGCAGGAAGCCCCAGGTCCACATCTTCCCTCTCCTGGCGCTCTGGCCACGAAAACACCAGGCACCCTCAGCAGTGTCCATGTGACCATCTGCATAAGGTGTCTCCATCCTCCAAGATCACAGCACCTTATGAGGGAGATGAAACTGCAATGCCAATGACAGCGATGGTGTGGCCAACTTGCTGGGAACCTCCTCTGTCTTCTACATGTGACCACTACCTCCCTGAGCCTCACAACAACCCGCGAGGAGTTGGGATTGACAGCCATCCCACTTTACAGGCGAGGAAGCTGAGGTGCTGGAGATGTCACTGTGTCAGTCGCAGATGGCATGGGAGCCGACGGCACAGCTGGGGTGGGGGGTGGTGCTCCGGAGAGGCAAGCCCAGGGCACCCTCCAACTGCAAGTCATACCCGCAGGAAGCGAGACATGAACACCTCCAGACTGTATATTACTTCCCTAAATAAGATAGGGAAGGCCGGGGGGCAGATCCCTGCAGATGGAACCTCCTGGATTTGCAGGTTTGGCTCTAGGCTAAAGAATAATAATAGCAGTTTTGATGGGCTAAGGCCCTTCCATGTGTGAGTGGGGCACCCTGCCAACCTGCTCAACAGCCCCCAGGCAGGCACCGGGCTCCCTATTAACAAATGGTGAAGCTGGGTCTCAGAGAGGTTAAATAACCTTTGTGGGTCACACACAGTTAATAAGGGACATGACTAAAATTTGAACGTCAGAGTCCAAGTTCTTAACATTAGGCTAACCTGACTCAAAAAATGTACCTTAAGGTTCATTTAAGGACTTATTTAGTTTCATTCCAAGGCCATTAGTCAATTCTATAGTGAGGGCTAAGTGTATTTGCCCCAGTCAAGGAGCCCACCTCAATATGGCTTTAAACCATATACTGTCACAAATACTACTACCACCACCCCCCCACCACCATCACCATCACCACCATCACCATCACCATCACCACCATCACCACCACCACCATCACCACCTACACCATCACCATCACCACCATCACCACCACCACCATCACCACCACCACCACTACCATCACCATCACCACCATCATCACCACCACCACCACCACCACCACCATCACCACCATCATCATCACCACCACCACCACCACCACCACCACCACCATCACCACCACCACCACCACCACCATCATCACCACCACCACCACCACCACCATCACGACCACCACCATCACTACCATCATCACCAGCAGCGCCAGCACCACCACCATCGTCATCACCACCACCACCACCGCCATCACCACCACCACCATCATCGCCACCACCACCACCATCATCACCACCACCACCACCACCATCATCACCACCACCACCGCCATCACCACCACCATCGTCATCACCACCACCACCACCTCCATCACTGTCACCATCATCGCCATCACCACCATCACCATCACATTCATCATCACCATCACTACCATCACCTCCATCACTGTATCACAATCATCACCATCACTACCATTATCATTGCCATCTCCATCACCATCATCACCATCATTATCATCACTGTCACTGTCACTATCATCATCAAATCACCACCATCATCATCACAACCACCGCCATCATCACCATCACTATCACCATCACCTCCATTACCATCATCATCATCAAATTATCACCACCATCATCATCATCATCACCATCACAATCATCATCACTATATCCACAAGAACAGTGCTGAAAGCCCCTCCCTCCCTGGGTCCAGGTGAGGTGTGTGAGGTCGGGGTCCTGGTCCTAAAAATCTAGCTCATCAGTTGAGCCCACCTGATCTGCCCCGGGCTCTGCTCGTTGGAAACCCACAGCAGCACGTTGGAGGCACAGAGTCAACACCTGCTGACTGACGCACTGACAGTGACCTCTTAAGTCTCCCAGGTGAGAAAGATCCAGACCTGCTGCTTCAACTTGCGGCCCACCCAGCTGGCCACCCCAGCACCCCAGGATGCCAGCGTTAAAGCTGAGTTCAGCTCTAGCTTCACTGCTCTGACCTCCGGCCCGTGTCCTTGGCCCTGTGCCAGGCTGGAGGGCTCCCCAGCTCAGCTGAACACGCACGCACGTGGAGGGCTTCCAGCTGCACACTCCGTCTCCTTTCTCCTCGTTGACTGAGGCAGAGGCAGCAGTGTGATGCTGCGGCAAGTCTTGGCTCCGGTCTCACTGGGTCTCTTAGCAGCTGTGTAGTCTTGGACAAGTCACTGCCCCTCTTTGAGCCTGAATTTCCTTACCTGTAAAATGGGAATGATCTTCCCTGCTTAGTTTAAACCCCAGGGTGGGATAAGGATTCAATGAAATGATGATGGGTAGGGTTGGAAAAGTGCTGTCAGCTAGGTAGCAGCCGTGGCTAGCATCGACTGGGCCCTCCCCTTTCTTCAGCAGCTGTGGCCCGGATGGCCTGGCCGCTCAACAACCACCTCCTCTCCCTGCTGGGCACGAGGCTGGACTACATTTCCCAGCCTCGCTTGCAATCGGCCGTGGCCACGTAACGGAGTCCTCGTCAGTGAAGTGTGAATGGAGTGGGACGCAACACTGCTGGGCCCGGTCCCCGAATCCGGTCTGCTTCCTGGTCCTCGGTACACCTTGATGCCCAGGTGATGCAGACAAGCGCGGTGATCTTGGAATCACGCGTCGTGTGCTGGAGACGTCAGAGCCACAGATGGAGTCACCTGGGCGGAGAGCTGCCTGTAGTCAGGAACGCTTGCTTTGAACTTCACATGAGCAAGAAATGTTTAAAGTGTTATCCATTTGGTGTTGGTTCCAGCAGCTGGTGTAACAAGCACTACAGCACCTTGACTGAAATAGCTTCATCGACTGCTGTTTAATTGTTCATTTTATTCCAATTATATATTTTTTTCATTTCCAGAAGTTTTATTTGCTCCTTTTCCCAAATTTCCTGGCCATTTTCTAGTCTCTTGTTATTTATTCATATTTTTGAATCCTTCTTTTAATTCTTTCTATGTATGAGGCATCTTTATTTTATGTCCTATGTCTGATGATCCTAATATCCAGTCTTTGCAGTCTGTTGTTCATGGTGATGCTTCCTCATGGTGCTTTTTCCCTCGTGTGTTTTTGTGAGTTTTGACTGTGGTCCTTTCAACTCAGTCATCAGCAATTCTTCAAGGCCCAGGATGAAAATGGGAACCTCCAGAGATAATTCACATCTGCTTCTGCCACTCCAAGTTGGCTCCCTTTATATCAGATTCTTAGTCTGAGGCTTTGGGGTCCACACAGCTAGTGTAAAACCCTATTACAGCTGTGGTTATGACCCTTGGCTGACCCTTTCTGGCTTGGGGTTATGACTTTTTAGGGGAGTTTCTTTTTTTTTCCTTTTCTCCCAATGCCAAGACTGATCAGGAAAGTAACCTTGCTCTCCTTTTCTTAGGTTTTTCCCCCATCTGATTCCAACAGTGAAGAGACAGTCCTTTCGGGATACCAGAGGTGGGGGCTTCCTATCTGACTTATGCTCAGTGGGCTTAGGCTGTCCTCCCATCCCCAGGGCCACGCGTGGTCATGACAAAGAAGATCTGGTGACCAGGCATCACAGATGTCCCCAGGGCAAAGCCAGCTTGGGCAACTGCTCTTCTCTTGGGATTTCACTCTCACTTTTAGTTCCTTGGCTTGTATTTTTCTTGTTCTTGCTTGCTCAGTGTGATGCATTTTAATACATATATATGTATATGTATATATGCATATATAAAAGTACATTTATATATACACTTACATATATATTATTTTTTCCATTGCTTTGCAGCAGGTCTCTTGTGCAGTGAAGTAGTCTGCCATGCTGGGAAATAACAGCACTCCCTGGTAGCACAGAGCAGATTTTTAACAAGCAGCAAAGGATCTTTCTTTGAAATTCTCTCTCTCCAGCTCTGCCCCTCTCAAGTCTCCACCTGGAGGCCTGTGCTCCCCACCCTCCACTCTCCTTCATTCAGGACACTCCCTGCCCCACCCCAGTCCCTGGTCCAGCCAGGTGGTGGGGGAGGGGTATCCCTTCTCGATGGATGATCTTCTCCGTTCATCGGCACAGCTGCCCTGCGTATCTGTGGGTCCGCATCCCTGGATTCGACCGACCTCAGGTTGAAAATATCCAGGAAAAAAACATTAAAAAATAACAATACACCAATTAAAAGTAAGACAAATAACATTTAAAAACCCATGTAGTATAACAGCTATTCACATAGCAGGCACATTGTATTGGTATTATAGGTAACCCAGCGATGATTCGAAGTATACAGCAGGATGTGTGTAGATTATATATGCAAATGCGACTTGAGCATCCTCGGATTTTGGTACCCCCAGGGGGGTCCTAGAACCCATCCTCCAGGACCCTGAGGGACGGCTGTGTATGCCACCATCCAAAGGCTGTGGTGGTCTCTTCTCAAGGACAAAATTAGTGTGGGGTGTGCTGGGAGATGGAATCTTCCTGAATGACCAGTCCTGGCTGTGCTGAGGGACAGAGCGGGCAGAGGTAGCAGTTCCGGCAGGAAGGAATCGGCCTGAGCCCCGGGGGCCGAAGGAGGCAAGAAACGGGTGCAAGGAGCCCGGTAGCCTGAGGTGCAGCCTCTGCGGCGGGCGTCCCTGGGGAGGCAGAGGCCCCCAGTGCCAGCGCCCTGGAGGCGATTCTGTGTCAGCAGCCGGCAGAGCTTTCTAATGGGCAGGGGTGAGTCCCTGTACTGCGGGGTGTCAGCACAGGGGGGATGCCACCTTCCAGGGAGTCCGCACAGGGTCTGTGTCCAACAGACAGGCGGGAACGGGGTGCTCCAACGGTGCGGTGTTGAGACCACTCTGGGCCCGGCCCTCGTGCCCTGTGCTATCTGCTCTGGCCAGCGACATCTGGGCCGCGGCGGTCAGGCAGGGCATCAGCTGATGTCCACTCACACCAGGGGCCTGTGGAAACAGGACCCCATCATGAGTGAGGGCCAAGGGTAAGACCCAGGACCCCTGGTTTGCACAGGAAGCACCAGGCTCGCTGGTCCCACGGTGCCGCCCAAGCCGTGCTCACTGGTGCCAAAGGCAGCCAGTTTGGCTCCACCTGCTACCAGCTCCAGGTGCCTCAAGCTGCTGGTCCACAGGCCACACCTGGAATCTCAGCCCCAGAGCGGTTCTCACCGTGGCTGCACGTTGGACTCACCTGAGGAGCTTTAGAAACACCTGTGCAGGGTCCACCTGTGGATGGCCTTGGTCTGGGGTGTGGTTTGGACTCTGGGAGCTCAAGACCCTGCAGTGCGATTCTCCAGGGCAGCCACGTCTCAGAGTTGCGGTTCTAGACCGCAAGGACACGGCCCCTCACGCCTGCTTGGTTCGTCTTTCATGTCTCCGCTGCGACAGAGATGTGACTATGAAGAAATGTTAACACCTGTGTTCTCTGAGAACAAACCGTACAGTGTGGGGCTGAGGAGGGACGGGCTGGCCCAGGACAGGAGTTCCCTGGAGGCACAGCGCAGACCCCCGTGGACTCTCCTGACAAAGACTCCCCCGCCACTGACCCTGTGTGCAGTTTTAGGAATCTCACACGAGGGTAAAAGCCTTTAAACATACTTAGCTACACATTTTACCAACTGCCTCTATTGATAAGAACAAAATTACATAAAAGAATCATCAGCTTCAGCCAAAAATACCCTCCATCGGGCACATCTCATGCCGGTCACTTGCTGTGGGGTTGAGGGTGTGTTGACGCCTTTGTACTTAGGGCTGTTCTCTGCACCTACTACGTGCCAGCTCCGAGCTGTGCAGCCGGGCATATTGTTTGGGTCCTCGCGACAGCCCAGTGGGGGTTCTCACACACTCCACAGGAGCCCAGGGCCACGCCGTGCAGCCTGGCCGAGCCAGGGGACTCAGTGCGGCAGCCCCCGCCCCGGACTGGGGGACGGGACAGACGCCAGGAGTGGATTCCACCTTGCGGTGTTAACAGAAGGGCGGCGCAGGGCAGGGGATGTCCCCGCCTGTGCCCGGCCTGTCCCACATCCACTCGTTCTGCCCGAGTTTGCGGAGCACTTGTCACCTGAACAGTCTGATCTTTGTGTTTTCTCAGTGCCGCCCTAAAAGATTACTGCAGGTGGGCGGCTGGAACCAACAGAAATTACTCTCTCAGAGCTGCGGAGTCGGAATCGAGGTGAGGGCGGGGCTGGTTCCCTCCGGGGCTCCAAGGGCCCGTCTGCTCCAGCCTCTGACCCAGCTCTGGAGGGTGCGGGGCAACCCTGGCGTCCCGTGCTGTGGCCGCGTCACTCCACTCTCCGCCTGCGTCGTTGGGCGGCCTTTCCGCTGGGTCTCCTGTGTATCTGTGGGTCGCAAATTTCTCCAATCACATCTGCAAAGACCCTCTATCCAAATACGGTCACATCCACTGCTCCTGGGGGGCAGGACAAGGACATATCACCGCGGGGACGCTCTTCAGCCCTCTTCGACCTTGGAGGAGGCCCAGGAGGGACGGGATTTTCCTTTTTCAGGTCTCTGCAGGGCTGTCCCCAGGCACGGGAAGTGAGCACAAGGCCCCAGGGCGGGGATGTGCCCGAGGGCGGGGCGGGAAAGGGCTGGATTTGGCCTGGCACAGCCCAGCAAGCACGGCACCCCGAGGCCTCCAAGGCCTCCACCGGTCGGGGAGCAGCCAGACCCTGCGCCCCAACTCGGCCCCTTCTCTGTGGGCATCTTGGTCCGTTTTCTGTTATTATACTTACGACAGAATACCCGAAACTGAGTTCTTTATAAAGAAAAGGAAGTTATTTCTCACAGCTCTGGAGGCTGGGAAGTCCAAGGTCAAGGGGCACATCTGGTGGGGCCCTTATTGCAGAGGTGGGGTGGGGGAGGGCTTCTGCAGAGACCAGGGCACTGTGGCATCGCATGGGAGGGGCTCAGCTTACTGCGCAGGGCTCTCTTCCTCCTCTCACAAAGCCACTAAGCCGCTGGTGAAAACCCGTCAACCATGAATGGATTAATCCGCTCCTGAGGGCAGATCCATCACCTCTGAAAGGGCCCACTTCCTAATACTGCCACACGGAGGGGCAAACATTCAGCCACACAGGGCTCACTGTGGCCTCGAGCGCCTCCCGGGGGTGTCTGTTCCCTGCGATCAGAAGCCCACCCACACCCTCCCCGCGGCAACGGTCAGAACAGGTGGGAAGAGCAGGAGGCTGCGGCCACACGGCGGCCAGAGGCGAAGGGGCTGCCCGTGGACCGTGCACACGTGCCGGCGGCCAGCGCCAGTGCCCTGCTCACGCTTCACTCCTGGGACTGACTTCCGCGGGGAGGAGGCCAAGGCTGCCCGCCCACCTCTGGGCATTCCTCCCCCACCCCTCTGTCCAGCATGCTCCCTCACTGGTACCACATGTACAGCTCCTTGTCACCCAGCTCTCGGCCTAGCTGACACGGCTCCCAGTCAGCATCGTGAAGGGCCCCACCACTCTCTTCCACCGCTTTGTTCTCTGCCTCAAGTTAGCACCTGCTGGCATCTCCGCCCCCTCTTCCCTTTGCTGTCTGTGTGGGCTCCCTGCAGAACTTATTCACTACATCCTGTGTAAGGAGCAGTGCTCAGCACATTATAGGAATTCAAAAAAGGAGTTTGTCAAATGAAAGAACTTTCTAACAATTGAAGCCATCTAATAATGGCATGGACTCCTTAGTGATAATGAGCTCCCCGTCGTTGGTGGTATGTAAGCAGTTATTGGATGAGTACCAGAAGGATGCATGAGAGGGACAAACATAGGAGGTAAAGCTCAAGCTCAGGGCAAACACAGATGCCCTCCATGGGTCTCTGACCTTTCAGTGCCCCCCCATCCTGCCACCTTGCTGTGAGGCACTGGGTGATGGCCGTCCCCTCTCTGGGCCCGGTCTCTCTGCAGGTCTAGAGAACAAGAAGTGGCAGCATCTACTTGGCTGAGGCGACCAGATGGAAAAGGCTGCGGAAGGAAGGACCAATATTTATTCATTGTCATATTCAGAAATTAGGGCGGGAGCCACAAATAGACATTCCCAACAAGAGCCCGTCTGTCTCTGCGTCTCGGGCTCATACTGCAGACTCCTCGTGCGTGTCACGTCTCGCCGCCTCCCCCACTGGGGTTTGGCTTGAATATTTGCCAGCCGCTCGGTTATTTTCCGAGGCGATTAATGAGAAGGTGGACGCCCCACCGCAGTCGGGATGTTCTTGTGAGAGAGCATGAGCTCTCCCGACGGGAGCTCGTCCGAGCGCTGGCCCGAGCGCGGTTCCTGGCTCGCCCTCCTCTCGGACGGGTAGGGCGGGGGCGGGGAGAGCCGAGGCGAGGGGCACTGGCCAGGAGGCCCCCTCAGAGCCCAGGTCTGTCTCCCTCCCATCAGTGTCCGGCTGCGGACAGGAGCCCGCTCAGACTGCCTCATCTTCTCCTTTAGCGTCGGCTTCGCGCGACCAGACACTTCGTCTTCAGGCCCAGCTTGGTCTCCGCTCTGCCCCCCACACCCCTGCGCCTTTCCCCTCCGTGACAGCAAAGCTCCGAGAAAGAGCAAAACTTCCTCCCATCTTTCTCGCCCCCGTAGCACACTGCCGGCCCCACGGGGTCCCTGCACCTGCTCGCCGTGGAGCCAGAAGTAACCCCCAGCCGGACCCCGATAGCCAGCGCTCAGGCCTCACCTGTTGAGGCTCAGCGGCGTCTGGCTCTGTGACGGTCCCTATCTCTGTGCCACCCTGTCTGTACCTGGCGCTGGGCCCCTGTGCCCACTTGGCTTCCCTCCGGCCCCTCTGGCGGCTCCTCCTCCCGGTCCTGCCGGCCTTTCCTCGTCTGGCCTCGGAGTTGGAGAGTTCTGGAGCTCAGTCCTGGGGCGGCGTCTCCTCTCATTAACCACCCACTCCCTCGGTGGCCTTGTCCTGCCTCAGGGCTTTAAATGCCATTGAGATGCCGACGACTCCCGCGTTGTGCCTCCGGCCTGGACCTCTGTCCTGACCTCCTTCCCACTTGGATGTCAAAGCCACCTTGTCTCAGCACATCCAACACTGATCCCCTCCCGGCCTCCCCACGCCGCTGGTGGCAGCCCTGTGGGTCCAGTGGCTCAGGCCAGGAACGACGCGGGGCCTCTTTTTCTCCCACGCTCCGCACCCACCCTGCTAGGCATCGTGTTGGCCCCTCTCCACGACACATCCAGAATCTGACCCCTTCTCTGCAGCCCTTCTGTCCTTGCCTCCCTGCAAGCTGCTCCCAGCACCGCAGCCAAAAGAAGCCTTTAAAACATTGAGCCGGGTTATGCCCCTCCTCTGCCTTGCCAGGCTCCTGCTTTTCACCTGCAAAGCAAGCCACTGTCTGTTCCCGGCTCTGCAAAGCCCCAGGTAATTCAACTCCCTGGGCCTTCTCTACCATCACCTCCTCCCACCCTCCTCGCTCCTTCACTCTGCTCTGGCCACACAGCCCTCCGTGATGTTCCTCCAATGTTCCAGGCTTGCTCCTGCCCCAGGGCCTTTGCACCTGTTGCTCTCGCTGCTTGGATGCTCTTCTCCCAGACGTTCACTGGGCTTACAGCCTCACCTCCTGTACCCTCCTTCCACTTACCTTCCCAGTGCCACCCACCCGACCATTTTAATACTGCAGATACTCACCCGCCCTGCCCTGCCTTTTCTTTTTTCCACAACACTCACAGCCTTCCAACATACTGCTATTAATACGTCTGACGATGCGGAATGCTTATGGCTCATCGTCTGTCTCCGCCTGTTAGAATGGACGCTCCTGCAAGGGCACATATGAGGCGCTCAATAAAAATATCTGTCGAGTGTCGAATGAATGAATGCATGCAGGCGAAGAGCTCTTTGTCCGGCCTGCGCGTGGCGGGTGTTCGACATTTTTGGTCACGAGTGGGAACTGCAGAGAGGTAGCGCCTTTGTGCCTCTTGCACATTCGCTCATCTCAGCATCAGCACTGTCACCTGCAGGAGAGGTAACAGCGCCTGCCTGTTGATTTGCTATGAGGATTAAATGAGGCAGGGTACCAAAGTGCCTGGTACAGTGCCCAGTAGTATTATTACTGCTATTATTATTGTTACTGACAACGCTCAAATTGTGTAAACAAAATCTGAAACTCTAATGGTTAACTCAGACTGAGAGCAGAATTTCCCAATAATTTGCAGGGAGATTTCTCTGCTGGGGCAGATCTTTTCTGCTCCTGTCTGTGAGGTGGGGCATTTCGGGCAGCATAGTACTGCCCACAGGCCGCTGAGTCAGCCTGGGGGAAGCGAGTGAAGGGACTCCCAGAGCGAACACGGTACGCTGGGCAGCCAGGGCCCCAGCGGTCTGCTGTCTAGTATGGCAGGATGTTGGGGTGGGCGGATGGGTCGACGGATGGGTGGGTGGATGAACACAAACAGGAGGGGTCTGGCCAAGGCAGGCAGACTGCTTCTGGCGAACGAGCGAGAGCCGCTGGAGAAACGTAGGTGACCAGGCTGACATTTTATCTGAAGAGCCGGCCGGTGTTCGGCTCTGCTGCTGACCAACTGTGTCGCCCTCCCTTCTAGGCCTCAGTTTCCCCATTGCTGGGAGATGTTTGGACTAGATGTACACTAATGTCCCTGCCGGCTCTGACTATCAATAAACCTACGATTCCGTGTGGGATTATGCGTGAGCAAAGGCCTGGGCCGTGGCGGTTCCCTGGGTTTTCAAAGACAACCACCATGGCATCTCCCTCCCACTACGCGGTTGCAATACGGTCTCGGCACTTCTCCATCAAAGGGGGATTCTATTTCCCCTCCCCTGGAATCTGAGCGGCCCTGCGAGTGTTCTGACTGATAGAATGTAGCAGAAATGGGGTAGCTCTGAGCCCAGGCCTCTTGGAGAACTCCTTCTGAGAACCCAGTCACCACGGTGTGAGGAAGCCCAGGCAGTCGCGTGGAGGCCCACATGGCTTGTGGCCAGAACCAAGCCCAGCCACGTGAAGGAGGTCACCATGCTGAACCCTCCAGCCGTCCCAGCTCCTGGGTCAACACACAGGAAGCAGGAAAAACGCATGCTCAACCCACAGAATTGTCACAGGAGATGGTTGTTGGTAATTTGAGCTGAGTTTTAGGGTGGTTTGTTATGCTGCAATAGATAACCTAAGTAACTGTCCAACTGAAGACTTGATTTAAAAATGCATTTTAATGACATGAACAAATACATACATATATTACACATAAATGCCAAAATGTGTTCCCATCTGCAGAGCTGGCTTTCTTGGCAGTCTTTTTGGTTCTGTTTTCCTATTTTGCTTGGCTTTCTTTCCTCCTTCCCACACAGCGCACCCTATGCCCCCAAATCCAGTTGATTTATTCTTCTGAATACTTAGGCAGTCATTTATTAATGTGTGCAGACACACACGGGGAGGTTTTTTTGGGGGGGCATTATGCTACAAAAATGCAATTAATATCATACTCTCTTATTCTATATTTTGCTTTTCTTATTTAATAATTCTTTGTGAAAAATCCCTCCAAATCCCCTGTAGAACTCCAATTCATTCTTTTAAATAGTTGCATAAAACTCCACGGCGTGGCCATTCCATATTAATCAACCGCTCCCAGGGGTGTGCTGGAGACAGCTCATACTGGCTGGTGAGACTTTATCGTTAATTTTTCAGGAATTTTGTGAGTCTGTTGTTAAGTGCAGCCAGTAACAAAATTAAATTATATAAACTTCTAATTAAAAACATTATATTAAAAACAAAGGCAATAAATACTCGGAGTAATCACTTCCTAATGGTCTTACCTGATTTTACTACTGTTGATGCTCTAGAGTGATGTGTACTCGCTGCAAAGTCTACGTGATGCTGTGCTCTGCGCACCTCTTCCCAAGGCTGTGCTCAGAGACACCACGTAGACAAGGTTGGCCACAGTCAAGGCACATACAGCATGGAAGCTGGCAAACACCACACATCAGGACTTGATTTACTGTTTTGTGGATTGTCGAGACTGTACGTGTGATGGAGACAATGTTGTTAATGCAAATGCAACTTAAAAGCATCATGTCTGTAGCTATTACATTGTGAATTGCACAAACGATTGAGGAATATTCTTCCAGGATTTGCAAACAGCTGTCCAATTCAGCAAAGAGGTCACTCACACCATTGGTGCACTAGTGAAGTTCCAACGTCCTCGTTGGTTTGCTTTCATCCTCCTCGTTAACAAAAACGAAGCTATCAATGAACATTCGTTCAATGAACATTTCCAATAGCTGGCTACAGATACACCAGTTTGGCAAAAATCAGCAAAAGCATTCTGTGAGAATCAGTTGACTATATAAATTTTATCCTAAAGGGTATTATGTATTTTATTATTATTTGTAAACTTTGTGCCACACATCCTTTATGTTAATAAATTTCATAGCAAAAGCAAATATGTGTGTGTGTGTGTGTGTACATATTTGCATTTTTCCGTTGCACCACGCTGACTCCGTTCCCTGTTTGTAAGCCTCACTTCGTCTCCATTCCAGCATGGAATTCTGTTCCCTCGGTGCTGAGTCACGGGGCACGTGTATTTTGAACTGGAACAGATATTTTCAGATTGCTTCCACAGAGGTTATAATTCTCACTTGCAGCAGCGGTGCGTACGCTTTTCTCACACAGCTGCCAACAGTGGGTTCGTGGGTGCATGTTTTGCCAGTCCGACAGGCATACAGTGGCGCCTCATTGTTCCAATTTGGCACCTCCCTCCCCCCCCCCGCCCCCGGCTCTCATCCCACGGAGCCCAGAGGTCTTTTCACACGTTTGGTGCTGTTTGGATTTGTTCTGTGACCTGCCTTTTCTTTTTCTGTTGGGTTGTTTACTGCACATTCTCTGTACATTAAGTAAAAGCCTTGTGTGTGGATCGTTGTTCCAAATCTTGTTTACTGACTGATTTTGCATCATCTTTTGTCATATGAAAATTAATTTTTGCATTACCAGATGTTTATCATTTCTTTTATAGCTTCTGGTGTCTGGTCTTCGTTGGGAACGTTTTCCTGTGTTGAGAGCGTTCGTATAAACTTTAGGATTTCTTGCTGACTTTTTATTGTTCTATGTACGTCTTTAATATGAAGCTAGTTTTTCTATATAGCTAAAATATGGGTCCAATTTCATATTTTTCTGGATTGGTAGCCAGTTATGCCAGTATAATTTGTTAAATATGTGTGGTTTAGTGAAAAATAATAATCACTATGTATTAATAATTCCCCACTGTATTGAAATACTACTTTTGTCATACTAAATTATTATGTATACTCACATATATTTTTATATTTGAATCTATTTGTCTATTCCCATGCAATGACATATTAATCAATAACAATGTTTTCATTTGGGGGTTTGCAGGAAGGTGATGTATAATATTATCTCTGGGATGAGGTCTTGAGAGTGACTCCTTTCTCTGTCTATTTCCCTTTCTGTGGCCTTCACGGCAGGGAGGGTCTGTGTTAAAATTGTGGAGACACAAGACAAACGCAGTTGGATCCCTGAGTCACTTTAGGGAGGAGAGTGTCCCTGGCGCATTGCCGGATCGCCTCATCTTTGTATGAGCAATAAACATGCTGCAATTTCACCCCTGCGTAGCTCATCCTGTCCTGACTAATCACTGGTGCGGCTGTGTCAAAAAGCCGAAATATATAGCGTGAGCCCGGTGGCTGGCGGTGGGTGCCAAGCACCAGGGTACCGGAGGCTGGGGATGGCATCTGTGCTGTGAACAGTAACATGTTTAGTTAAACGGGCACTTGGCATTAACTCGCAGCCGTGCTAAAACAAGAGGGAAGAAAGCAGAGTGTTAGGAACATATCTTGGCTGTTGACTGTTCAACAAGGTCTTGCAAGAAAGACACGAACTCAGGACAGAAGTAGCTAGTTCACGAGCAGCAATACAGGGTATAGAGAAGTTCCAGAAATTCAGGGCTCAGCGAGGTTGGAAAGCTGACTGCTTCCCAATGTCAAATAACTCCATGCAGGATTGAGAACGCCACGGAGCAACGACGTCCAAACCACCTCAGGCCGAAACACAGATTAAAAAGATACAAAGAGTCTTAAGGCAGCTGCCATTGTGCTGTGTTTTGCTGGATTCAGAATTCCTTCTTGGCAGTTACTTTCTTTTAGCACACCAAAAATATTATTGTATTGTCTTCTGGTTTTCGCTACTTTTGTTGCAGTTTGCAGCCTGTGCAACTGTGCTCCTTTGAAGGTCACTCCACCTCGACCTTACCCCCCTTTCTGGTTGCTTTTAAGATTTTCTCTTTGTCTTCTGCTTTAGTTGAGCAGGGCTTCTGGAATCTGTGGTTTGATGTCTTTCATTAGTGGTGGCAAATTCCTAGCTTTTTATCCCTTCAAATAACATTTCTTCTCCATTTCTTTTACATCTCCTTCCAGAACAATCCCATTTCAGTTCCATGTTTCCTGCGACTGTCAAGTGCTTTTTTGTGTTTTTCATCCTTTTATCTCTCTGCTCTTCATTCTGGCTGTTTTCTTTTGACATATCTTCAGGTTTATTCATTCGCTCTTTAGTTTGCCTAATCTGCTTTTTAAAATGAAAGCTCTTCATTTTGAGATAATTGTACATTCACATTAAGTTGTAAGATTAGTGCAGAGCTGTCCTTTACTCAGTTTCCCTCAATCATAGCATCTTGCAAAACTGCATTACAATATTGCAACCAGGGCACTGCCATCGATACAATGTAAGAGCTAAAACTATAAAGCTCTTAGGAGAAAACACCCCCTGTCTCCACCCGAAAACCCCGGTTCATCCTCTCAGCCCCCTTTCAGATCAGTAAGTCCCCCAGGGAAAAGCAGCCCCAAGTGCCACCTCATTTTCTTCCAGACCTTGAACTTGTAATTCCTCACTACCTTGTTAGCTCTTCCAGGCCTTCAAGCAGATGTTTAAAAACTATTTTGTCCAGTGTTTCCGGCTGACCCGCCATCACCCGAACACACCTCAAGTGTGTGGGTGGGGAGGGGTTTCGAGGAAGACGCGAGGTGTGTTCAGGGAGAGAGGCCCCTGCACTGCTCCCGTCCTGGGTGGTCTGTCCAGCCAGTGCCTTGCTCCCTGCCCCTGAGCAGAGGACAGGGGACAGGAGGGCAGCGCCAGGAGCTGAGGGCATCAGGGCAGCCAGGCGCTCGCACCTCTGGGTCAAGGGGGCAGACGTCTGGCTGCAGGTGGCCAGGCCTGCTGGTGCCCGTGCCAGGGAGCCACTGGGGAGTGTGGGGTCTCTGCAGAGAGAGGCTGTGGGGCGGCTGGTGGCAAGTGGCAAGACCGCACGGCCCTGTGCGCATGTGTGCATAGGGGAGTGTGTGTGCGTGTGCGTGCAGCGTGGGTGTGCACACGCATCTGTGTGTGATTGGCTGTGTCCTGGCACGGTCCTCCTTGCCTGGGGGTTGGAGCACGGGAAGACCCCCACCTGGCCCTCCAAAGAAGCCACAGCATGCCAAGAAAGTGCTCACCGCAAAACAGCGACACCCAAGCCTGCACTGCCCTTGTCTGACCCTTTTCCTGCCCCAGCCCCGAAGCTGCAGAGAGCCAGACCCCCCAACAGGCCCCCGGAGCTCAAGTCTGTGCAGCGGGAGGAAGACCTTTGCGCAGATTCGAGGTGGAAACTCAGGCCAGACTGTGAAGGGGTCGAGACCTGGGCAGGAAGAGGGGCAGCGTGGCACCGTGGGGTGCGGTCATCGGGGGCGCACCCCTTCTGAGAGCATGTGCCCACGTGGGGACGGCCTTGCCAGGTGGCTGGTCCCTTTCCTGTGCCTGCTGGCGGGAGTCACGCTCGATCATTCAGTAACTGCCTTTCTGAGCAGGGGTTGAGATATGCTCACCCCAGGGGACCTGCTCCCACCCTGGGTTCAACGAGATGCCAAACAGGAGGCACCTGGCGCGTCACAGGGGCCACTGACAGTGTGGCTGTCTCTGGCCGTCTTCCTTGGCCTGCCCGTGGATGTCAGCTCCGTCCTGTCCGGGCCAGGGCTGGGGCCTCGGCTGTCTCTCCTCGCTGACCTTGCTCTTGCCCCTCTGGAGGTGGGGCCCGTCTGGCCTCTCCATCTGCCTTTGGCCTTGCACCCCCGAGGTCGTCGTGTGACCGGCTCCCCCTCACGCCACCCTCTGTCCCTCCGCCCAGCCCCTGCCCCTCCGCTCTCCCCAACAGAGTGACAGATCACGTGGGCACAAGTTCCTCCGAACGCATTTTGACATGTTAAAGCAAACTCAACATAGGGAACAGCTGACATGACACTCCTTTATTAAAACCGAAGGACATCTTTATAAAAACTACTGTATATAAAGACAAAAGCGGAGCAACAGCGGTCAGTGTATCACACATTATCATCATACTGTATTATTATAGTGTTAGGAGTATTATTGGTTTTTGGTTTTCCCGCTCAACAGCTCAGACCCCACGCCTGCTCTCACGAAGTGGGATTTAAAGGAGAGTTTCTGCCCTCCTGGCCGTGGGCCGCGTCCAGCTGACCCGAGGGAGGACACGCTGGCCTTTTGCAGGCAGTTTCCTGCCTCACTAAGGTGACCGAGCCCCTCACCTTTGCCGTCCCCATGTGGTCACTGCACGTCACCCAGTGCTGCCTGGTTGGCTCTGTGACTGTGACACTCCCACTAGCACTAAGACAGACACGGGGAGCAAATAGGAGACTGGGCATGAGAAGCTGGGGTGTCCCTCCATGGAGAGGCACTCTAGGGTCACCAGCACGGTTCCAGCTGTGGCCACACTGGCTGCCTGTGGCGGCCGTGTAATCTGCAGTTTTCCATCCCAGGCTCGGGGTTAGCTCTGACTGCAATGGGGTCCTGCACATTTTGGAGGATGGTTTAGCACAGTTCCTCAGGTGCCGCACTGCACAAACCCAGGGGTCACTGTTCTCAGCGCAGTCCATGTGCATGGGGTCCCTGGGAGCCCATTACCGCTTATGTGACAGTGTTGTGAGTGGTGCCTCCTGGAGGTGGGCACTGCAGCAGCCTTGAAATTCAGACTGTCAAGGGCAAATTGGTCAGGGCTTGGATGTGAAGACAGGAGTTTTAGGTACAGAGTGACAAACGGTGTGATCTGTTCACTCGACAAGCACTACCTAGCACCAACTGACGGGCAGGGTCTGGACTGGAAACCGGCTGGGTGGAGCAGTGCCACCTCCAAGATCACTTTCGTGGGTGGAATAGGTTAGTGTTCCTTATTCATTTTGTGAATCTGAGCACTTCGGACTGCTGGGCACAGCTAGTCATTTCACAGGAGACCCGACTACAGCGGGAACGGCCCACAGGGGTGCTGGGCACAGGCCAGGCCAGGGCAGGGGCTCGGCAGACACCTGTTGGGCAGGTGAGTGACGTCTTCATGACGGCGCAGATTTTCTAGCGTGGTCCTGACCTCCTCTAGCTCACCTGACGATCCAGCTTCAACATCTGAGTTTCCAGGCCTCAGCCCCCCAAGTTGCAGTCATCCGCCGTCACGCGGTGTGTCTGCACTACAAGGAGGGACCAGGGAGCCGCGCGGCGTCCAGCACAGGGTAAGCGTGCGGGTTTATCTTCTAGAGGGCGCAGGGCACGACCCGGCCCAGCGATGTATTCCTGGACTGCAGGGGCAGCGATCGGGATGTCACCAGGATGTCACTGCCCTCTGACCATGGCCAGGTGAGCAGCAGGATTGAGAATCCCCAAACTTTGCTTCTACCCGTCCAGCCCCAGATTTTTACAGCGGACGAGAGAGGGGCCCACGTGGCCGTCCCCTGTGGTTACGTGGCTATTCAACATTTACAAGAAATGCCCCCAGTGACGCCATTCAGGGCTGTATGTCAATCTGGATTGTTGGGGGATCTGTAAACTCACTTCCCAAGGCTCTTCCTGTGGGTGGGGACCAATCAGCCAAGTCAAAAAATTAGAATAAGCCAGTGAAAAATCTAAAAGTCTGCAACTCCGGGACACTTGTCTTCTTGTGTGGCCTGACCTCTAGCAGACACGAGTCAGCGTGCCAGGGAGGGGCCTGGGTGGGGACAGTGTCTGCAGGGACGGCGGGCTGGGCAGGGTCAGCGCCGGGCGTGGCCGCACCCACCGTCCCGGGGTGTCTGAACTGACCTGAAGAGACCTCCTGGTCTGAGGGTGAAGCCTGACACCCTCAAGCCCTTCTCTTCAGCCCTGGGGCCAAACGTGCCTGACGTTCTCTGACGCTGAGGGGAAATGCCGCCCACCGAGGAACACTGCGCGCTGCCTACTTCTGCCTTCTGGAGCATCGGAGACAGCAAGAGGGACCAGATCTACCTGCAGAATCATGTGCATGAACATGTGCATGTATGTGTGCATGTATGTGTGGTTGCGCTGTGCACGTGTGTGCATGTGTGCGTGTTGTGTATGTGCATGTGTGTGGGCGTGTGGGCATGTCCATGCACGTGTGCACGCACACATGTAGTATATGCATGCGGCTGTATGTGTGTGCATACATGTGTACAAATGTGTGAGCGTGTGCATGTGTGTGCATGCGTGTTTTCAATTAAGGCCTCTGCACATTGGCAATGGTCACAGTCAGCGCTAGCTTTGTGGCTGGAGGGTCCCGGCGAGGCGGTGAGCAGGCTGCTTCTCTAGGTGAGGCAGGGAGCCAGAGGGCACCCCCAGCCCCCAATCCTGGCCAGGGCTCCCCAAGCGCGGCAGTCACACCACACACAGACACGCGGAAAGCATAAAACTGCTCGTTAATCATGCCGTTCCCGGTGGGAAACAGTCCGCACAGACACGGTGGTCACACACCAGCGTCGCACACAGATTCCTCAGTGGACACACAGTGCTGTTGTCTTCTTTCTCTTCTTTTTGTTTTTCTTTTGTATTATTATTATTAAAAATTATGTATTGATAGAAGCTCACAGTAAAAAGTAAAAGTAGGCAGCTTAAAAAATTCGGTTTGGGAGTCACTAAAAAAACAACTCTATAAATCTATGCTTGCATTCGTCACTACCCTGCATCTTGTTCTTAGGGACACTCTACTCACTGGCACGCCCACAGCCATGGCAGGATGGGGACGGGTTTTCATTGTCATGATCGGGGGTCCTGTGGGGTCTCGAGGAGCCCTTAACATTGCCAAGGGACCAGACGCACACACCTGCTCTGCACACCGCTGTCCTCCCCAGACACGGCGAGTGCTGTGACCACCCCACCTCCAGCGCCCTGCCCCACACACTTGCCGGGTCGGAAACAGAGGCTCTGAGAGGCCAGGAGACTTTCGAGGTCACCCAGCTGTGGCCCCTGCACTCTGTACCTGCCTTTGCCACAGGCTGCCTGCTCAGTCCCTGTGATCTCTGCTGAGCCACATGGATGT
Organism: Avahi laniger; assembly: GCA_963575035.1. NCBI lineage: Eukaryota > Metazoa > Chordata > Mammalia > Primates > Indriidae > Avahi > Avahi laniger. Next base: position 54,663 of record CAUYSK010101172.1, read on the forward strand.
GAGGCCTCCTGCCTACCACAGAATGTTCCAGTCCCTGTCCGCAGAATGGTCCAGTTCCTGGCCCAGCTGCCCAACAGGGACTTGGCAGAGCAGCAAGACAACAGACTCGTGAGAATTTTCATTTATTCCTGAAAAGACCTGTGGGGCTGGGAGGAATGTCCTCCTCTAAGGTGGTGAATCTCAGGGGATGCAAATCAGGTGACTCCCAGCTCTAATTGTCACCTGGCCATAGTTCCTTCTTGGGAGCAGGGACACCTCTGTGAGCAGCTGTGTGAGCACCCAGGATGTCAGGACACGAGGGTTGCAAACCCTTAAAGGCCTGACCTGGCTCCTTCCTCTTACCAATGGGGAAAATGGTGGAGAGGGCACGGCCTTGCCTGAGGTCACACTGCTCCTAGTGGCGGAGTGATGTCAGAACCTGGGTCTTGTGCTCCCGCCCCAGGCTTCCTCTGACTCCCGAGGCCCACGTGTGGGATGCAGGCGTGGGCTGATCCAGCGGGGCTGACTGGCTGGCTGGGCACCCCTGTGGCAATAAGGCCCTGGGACATCCTGAGAGGACCTGGCATCTGAGGGAAGGACGCTACGTTTATACCTGGCCACAACCCTGAGCAAACGTCTCCTGCTTTGACTCCACCAGTGCTGTCTGTACAGAGGAGAGGCTGGGACCAAAGACTGAAGCCACGGGGTGGGGTCTTCCATAGCCTGCCTATGTGACCTTCAGTGTGACCCTGGATGAGCCACTTGATCCAGCTGAGTCCCTTCTTTACAGGGCTTTTGCAAAGCCAGGAGGCATGGAACATGCTTTATGTCCCCAAAACTTTGCTCTGCTTTGTCAAAGGTGGCACTGTGTTTGCTCAGCATGACGGTGACTCATGCGGACCCCTGGCCTGCTCACCGTCGCCTCCTTCTGCTCCGCCTCTGGGTCTTTGAAACCACCAAGCCTGTTCCTGCCTCAAGGCCTTTCCACGGCCGGGCCCCTGCCTGGAACGCTCTCCTCTCCGCTGTAACGCCGTGCCTGGCTCCTGCTCCTGCAGACCTGGGCTTAAATACCACCGCTCAGAAGGGCTTCCCAGACCACCCTGCTCCACAGGCCCTCACTAACATGTCACTGTCATCACGCCGACAGAGCGCGCACCGCCATTGCCACCTTCTTTCTCCTCTGCCCGCCCTCCGTCCCCAGCCGGAAGGCCCGCACCAGGAGCAGGGGCCTGCCTTGTTCTCTGCCGCCTCGTGAGCGGACGGACAGTCTGTGCGAGAACTCTGGGTCTCACTGAATGAGGATCCAGGGTCAGAGGGGACGTGTTTGAGCGGGGTCCCCCAAGCTAAGGGTGGTGGGAGATTTTGGCATCACTAACACTAGCAGAATGAGCGTGTCTACGCCGGCAGCGTGGCCTTCGGGGACTTACGTCATCATCGTGTAGGTGATGTCCTCCCAAGTGTGTGCCCCGGGGCGCGAGGCAGTGGGAGAGGCGGTGAGCTCTGCGGGCGGATGTTATGGGCCTCCAGGTTTACGTGGAAGTCCCACCTCAAAGCAGATGGATTTCTAGAACCTTCTCCTCTGGGTTTCATCAGTCTTCCCGGCAACCACTCATGTGTTTGTCTCTCCCACCAGGTGGGGAGCTCCCTGGGGGCAGAGACTAGGTCTGACTCATCTTTCTTTCCCATCTCTCTGCCCAGCACAGCACCTGGCACACAGCAGGTGTGTGCTTAACCAGAGTGTGTGGGGCAGTGACGGTGGAGAGCTCGGGGTGCTGGCCCGCCCTTGAGAAGGCATCGGGAGGTGGCCCAGGGGTCGTGCTGGGTGTGCCCTGGGCCGGGGAGCATGTCACGTCCAAGAAATTGGAGCCTGGGCTTTTGGTTCCTACACCCTCAGGCGAGGCTGGCTCTCCTGGCTGTGTGACCCTGGCCCTCCCAGCCCTCTCTGAGCTGTTTCTGCAGGGGACTAATCACATCCACTTCCCAGGTGGTGAGAAAGGGTGTGCATGAGAACACCCAACCCAGTGCTGTGGTCGGCCTGAGATGCATCCCTTGTCATTACTTATTATTACTGCTGTTAATAGGAGTGAATTCCATAAGACCCAGCCCTGACTGGCATTGTCACATCCCCGGTGCCTCCCAAGACACAGCGGGGCTATACCCTGTGCTCAGCCAGCTCCATCTGGTTCACAGCTGCTGACTGCGGCAAGAAGCTCGAGCCCTGGACACCGACCCTGGCAAGAACCCCCAGCCACATGGTGACCTGTGTTCATCAGAGAACTTGGGGGGACCCCTATAAAAACCAAACGAACAAGAAGAACACCCGAAATCACACACGCACATGTGTGCACACACACACACATTCAATATTCTGATATGGATAGGCCCGAGGGGCCACTATTGGTGGGGCGGAGAGAAGGGAAGCTTCGGATTTTAAACCACGGTTATGACTCACAGGCCTAGATCTTCCTGGCTAAGATCAGCCAGAGCAGCTTTGTGTTGGTCATCCTAAGTTTACAATGAGTCACCTCTCAGAAGCCACCAGCCCAAAATAGGACTATTGCTTGTGGACGGGTGGCTCAGAATCCCCTCCCCTGCACCCCCAGTCCCTACCCCTGAGTTTGCTCCTAATCTCAGAAGTCCATGGAAGGGGATTTTGGGCACAGGCATCCTTTCCTCCTCTGCCACTGCCACCGCTGCCTCAGCTCTCCCTGGCATCTCTGCAGAAGTTGTTCTTCTTGGAGGCTGTGCCGGGTGCTTCGGATCTCACCTCCCCCATCCTGAGGCACAGCAAAAGGGTTTTCTGGGGGAAATAGAAGGAAACAAAATATCAGATGGTGTCTCCTCCAAGGAAACTCACTGGGGACATTTCTCTTGGGCCTCAGTGCCCGGAGAAGACTGTTTTCCTCTGAGCAGATGGCCTTTGTCATCTGTGCATTGTGAACCATGTGACTGTAAGACCAGAAGCAGGACAAGAAACTCTGCTATCATTATGGTTCCATATGGTACTAGAGCCCCAGCCCATGTAATAAGACAAGAAAAAAACAGAGTATCATATCAGGACTGGAATAGAAGAACCAAAAGTGCAATTAATTGCAGGTAATATATACAGAAAATCTAACAGAATCAGCAGGGTAATGATTAGAACAAACATGTAGACATAGATGTAATTTTTAATCTGTAAGACATCAGACCAACTCATAAAACTCAACAGTGTTCATGTACCTCAGCAATTACCAGAGAGATTGTATGTCTTGGCTTGGGACAATCCCAGTTAACATCTGTTGTTCTGACATAATTTTTGATATTGTTCTTCTTTCAAAAAGTATTCTTATTTGGATGATAAATTATATGGTCATCCTTGCTACAACAAACTGAAAAATATTAAAAACAGAGATACCATTCATAATAACAAAAACTATTATGTATCTTGGAAGCACACCAAGATATGACCATATCCTACAAAGCCGTGGAGAAAAAACCAAGGTGCTCCTGGAACAGGAATGAGCCAGGAGACCAGCGGGGTGGGGAACAGCAGTGTGAAAACAGGCCACCTATGGCTTGATTGGCAGAGTCAAGTCACAAATGAGACAAGGAGGAACAGAAACACAAACTCCGTCTGCGGTAGGCACCATGAATCCCCTGTCCTGTGTCCATCACAGAAGCCTCCGCTGCCCAATCACAAAGACTCACCTTCCGAGACTCCTCTGCAGTCAGGGGTGGTCATGTGACCAGCCTGGCCAATGCCGTGTGAGCGGAAGTCTACTGGGAAGGGGACGTGGCCCCAGGGGAAGGGGAGCCATCTTGCAAGCGTGTGAGTGAAGAACTCTCCCTGACTTAGGTGAAAGGACTGCCTATCTCCATGTCGGCTGCAGGTGAGTTTCCTCTCCTTGCACCTGATGATAGTCCTCAACTGATAAAGCATCTCCAGCCAAGCTTCAGCGCATGTCAGCAGGGCAAGCGGAGGAGTCGGGGAGGGGCTCTGACAGAGCCGCAAACCCAACTCTGCAAAGTGAGGGACGCGCCGAGGGGAAGAGCCGGCCCTCCGCTCCGAGCGTCAGTGGGGACAGGGGCACGCGCTAAGGGTGAGAGGGCCCCAGGGTCATCGCCTCTGCCTCACAGAACAAAGCCAGGTCCAGGTCATCCCGACCTCCTGCTGTTTTTCTCCACAGCACACGTCTCTGTCCCGCATGCCATGTATCGTACTTATTTGCTTGGTTTGCTGTATCCAGTAGCTTCCTAGGAATTTAGCTACAGGAGGGCCAACATGATTGTGTGTTATGCTTATTGCAGGGTCTAGAATAGTCACTGGCACACAGTAGGGACTTAATAAATATTTGTTGAATAAACCAAGAATTTAAAGCCCAGAGGAACCATCTTTCTTGGCATAAAGTCATCAGAAAAATCTGTTGGACACATTTTTGAATTATATTTCCCATGGGCCCTTCTTAGGTAAGTGACTGGAGGGGTGAGTGAGGTAATGCAGCACAGGCAGAGTGATAAGCACAGCACCTGTTCCACTGTGGGACTGTCTGGAGCGAAGCTGAAGACTGTGATGATTACAGAAAAGAACGAAACAGAAAGTAGAGAACGGACATGCAGAATGATACGCTGGACAGGTGGAGGCAAGAAGGGAAATAAGTAAACTATGTCTTATTCATTTACAGTCGGGGGTCTAAAGAATTGTTTAGAAGTTTAAGTAAAGCTAGAGGCACAAAGGTAAATAGAAAAAATAATAGAATCGACTAACATAATTTGATGCAAGGGAGGCAAGGGGCGGAAAAGCAGAAAGATTATAATTTTGACATCATTCATAGTAAGGAGAAAATAAACGTTGTCTAAAGAATTAAAGGATTAAGAATATCGTATCACATTATAATTCTGAAGATAACCACGGGAGCCAAAACACAGCTTTCCAAATTACCAGAAGACATACATACAAAAAATAAAACAAAGACAACGAAGACCATATGGTAAAAATCGACAACCCCCACAAAAGCTATAAAAGCAGAAAGCAGATCATAAACCATGATGACAGAATGAAGACAAAATGTATCTGCTATATCAGTAAATGCTAATGAGCCATACTCACTTGCCAAGAAAAAAGTCTCAGACTGGATCACAAACAAAATGCACTGGAGGGAGAGTGATTCGGAAACGCTTAATACAAAAGGTGCGCAGGTGATTAAAAAGTTATGGAGGTGGATGTGGCGACGGCTGCACGGCAATGTGAATGTACTCGATGCCACCAAATGGTGCACTTAAAAATGCTTGCGATAAATCTTATGTTGTGTGCAATGTACCACAATTAAAAAAGGATGGGCAGAAGCATAACCAACAAATGCAAACCAAGCAAAGTCAGGGGTCATAATCTGAATATCAGGCAAAGTTGGAGGCAGGGCGAGAAAAATTAAATGAGAAAAAGACGGGTGCTGGGGGAGCAGCCAGGATGGGAGTGACTGTGAAGCGCTAACAGTAATGAATGCTCATGTTCCAAACAACATAGCCCCAGCACTTGCAGAGCAAGACTACTGGACGTTTAGGAAGAAAAAGACAGAGTATGCTAGCATGAGTACACTTAATTCACCTTTCTCAATTCATTGCAGCTAAAGTTAACAAAAACATAGATAAGGAAATACGGAGCCAAAGACTCTAATGAACAACTCTCTATGTGTGTGTGTGTGTGTGTGTGTGTGTGTGTGTTAAACAGAATCTACTTTCTATTTAAATGCTCTTGAAAATGCACAGATGAAAAATACTATGAGACCACAAAGAAAGTAAATTCCCAAAAGTAGAAATAGGAAATATTCTTTGATCACAATATACCACAATTTGAAAATATTAATAGCAAAACCACAAAAACCCCAAACTCTACCACCAGGAAGTTTATAAACTCTTTAAAATAACTCTCGAGTCAAAGAGAGTAAAAAATAAAAATTGCAGAATACCTAGATAACAATGAGAATATAAAACATTACATTTCAGAACCTGTGTGATGCAGCCAAGCCAATGCTCAGAGGAAAATTTATAGCCTTAAAATACCAACCTTATTAATAAACAAGGGAACATAAATTAATAATCCAACTCAAAATGTTAGAAAAGAAATAGAAAATAAATACAAGGAAGACATAGGAGAGCAATAGATAAATTGAAACTGCAATACAGTTAAAAACAGCAAAAGGAAGGAATTAATGAATAATTCCAGCTACTGGTTCTTTGAAAAACAATGAGTCACGTTAACTGTTGGCGAATCTAATAAAGCAGAAGACACAGGACGTAGAAGGGGAGGTGACTGCTAGAAAGGATCATCTGTCCTTTGCTCTCCAACTCCGCTTCTCACTATCCCTTAACCCTTCCCAAAAGGCTTTTGCTTCAGCTCTGCAGAATTTGCCCTTGTCAAGGTCACCAAAGACCTCCATGTGGATAAACCCAGTGGTCAGTTCTCAGCCCGCCTTTCGTTTGTCCTCTCAGCAGCATTGACTCAAGTGATCACCAGTGTTGTGGGGACACTCCAGCACCTTCTCCTGGGTCTCCTCCCCCTTCTCTGACTCCTCCTGCTCAGCCCTCTGCCAGCCCCTTCCCGTCTCCCCTCCCCATCTCTGTTCACTCCCGAGGGTCCCATCTCCTCCCACGGATTTCAACACCGTCTGTATGTTGGTGACTCAGCAGCCTCAAACTCTCACCGAAACGCCACACTTACGGCCCAATTGTCTACTGACATCACCAAGTGGATTCTCGACAGACATCTCAAACTTAGTATGTCCCAAACTAAAATCCCAGTCTTCCTCCCCAAACCAGTGTTTCCCACAGTTTTCCCGACCTCAGGAAATGCAACTCCACCCTGCCAGTTGCTCACTCCGGAGGCCTGGAGTCATCGTTGGCCCTTTTTCTCACACGCCGTATTCAGCCCATTAGCAAATCCCGTTGGCCCTTCTCTCGGAACATATCAAAAAGCCTCACATTCCTGCTGCCTCCGCTGCTCCTGCTGGGGCCCAAGCCAGAGGATACTTGCAGGGGCTGCTTCCCTGGTCAGCCCCTTCTGTCTGTTCCCCGTACAGCAGCCAGGGGGGTCCTGTGAGGCCTAAGTCCCGTCACGTCACCCTGCTCAAAACCCGATGGCTCCATCCTCTCGGAGCAGGAGCTGAAGACCTTCTGGGTCCCTCGCCGCACCGCACCGTCCCTGGCTCTTCTCCCTCTCGGTCTCTCCAACTGTGATGGGTCATCAGGTATCAGCTTGCCTGGGCCACGGGTGCCCAGTTATTTGGTTAAACGTCACCCCGGGTGCGTCTGGGAGGGTGTTTCTGGATGAGTTAACAATTGAACTGGCCGACTGAGTAAGGCAGAGGGCAGCCCCGTCCTCCCTGATGTGGGCGCCCCGTCCTGTCCCTTGGAGGCCTGAATGGACACACCAGCTGCGTAAGGGAGCACTCCCTCTGCCTGTCTTTGGGCCGGGACACAGGTCTGCCACCCTCAGACTCAGATTTGGACCAGAACTTACACTTCTGGCTCTCCTGGGTCTCAGGTCCCCGATCGAATCGGAACTGCATCACTGGCTGTCCTGGTCCCCGGCTTGCCGACGGCAGATCTGGGGGTTTCTCGGCCTCCATGATTGCATGAGCCAATTCCTTATGGCGCATCTCTTTATGTGTTTAATAAGTATGTGCCCTAGCGGTTCTGCTTCTCTGGAGAACCCTGACGAGTGCTGCAGCTACACCAGCACGCGCCGTCTCTTCTCCCAGATGAACCCACGGCTCCCTCCCTCGTCTCCTGCAAGTCACCTTTCGGTGAAACCCCGACCACCTGTTCAAAATCGTTCTGTATCTCAGACTCCCTCCCTGCTCTCATGGTGCTTTTCTCCACAGCACTATCGTCATCTAACAGGCCGTGTATTTTATGTAAGTATTTACAAATTGTCTGTAGTCTCCATAAAAGCAGGCTTTCATGGGTTTTGGCCACTGCTATATCCCAGTGCCAACAGTGGTGCCCGGCACGGGGGACACACTCAATTGCCGACAGCAATGCCCGGACTGGGGGACACACGCGATTGCCGACAGCGGGGCCTGGTACGGGGGACACACGCGATTGCCAACAGTGGTGCCCGGCACAGGGGACACACGCGATTGCCGACAGCAATGCCCGGCATGGGGGACACACGTGATTGCCGACAGCAATGCCCGGCATGGGGGACACACGCAATTGCCGACAGCAATGCCCGGCACGGGGGACACACGCGATTGCCGACAGCGGTGCCGGTATGGGGGACACGTGTAATTAAGATGAGTTGAGCAAAGAGAGAAGGACAAAGGAGGCGGCCCCCTCAACTACCTAAATCAGAAAACCTTGACGGAATGGATGAATTTCTAAGAAAACAGAAATTACCCAAAAGATCCGGGAAGGGAGAATCCAAACAGACCAACTGCCAAGAAGAAAGAGAGAAACTGTCAGCTAGCAAATCCGAAATCTAAAATGGGAGAAATGCAAACGAAACCCCTCGTGAGAACCTCTCCGTGGGCAGGCACGAGGGAGCTCCCGCAGTCCTCGCCGCTCCCGCGCCGCTGAAGTCGGAGAAGGTTTGGGTTTTCGCTTCCCTGACGGCAGGAGGGACTTCGGGGTAATTTCCGCGGCCAAGGTACGGATGCACTCGCCCTCTGACCTCGCAATTCCACTCGACAAGCAGGAGTCCTACGGACAGGCTCACGAGGGCAACCGTGTACGCACATCCATCGCCGCACGCGGGAACAGCAGAAGATTGGGATCAACCAAGTGTCCGTCAGAGGACGCTGGTTCAAAAACCGGCTCCCGTACAATGGAGAGCGACGCAGACGCCAGGCAGGCCCGGCCGCCGACCACAGGCACTTCCCACTCTCCGCTTCCTTCCCAGGCGTTGTCATCGGGATTCCAGACATGACTGGAGATTCGTGGCACGAACGCCACCTCGGTGCTGAGACCTCTCCCCGCCACATTCCCGCCAGCCGACACGCTGCCTCCCCCACGAGCACGCACGCTCCCCGAGGGCAGGGCTGTCCGGTGTCGTGTTTCCTGTGCCGTCCCAGCCTTGAGAGCGTGGCCGGGGTGGGGAGGGCAGGGAAGCTGACCCCGCCCCACCACCCGTGTCACGTAGCTTTGACAGTCGCGTTTTCAGAAACAATGAGCACTGACTGTGCGGCTGACGCTGCTCCCAGCTCCCGGCACGGATTAGTCACTGGACCCTGACAGAGCCCCGTGAGGTCAGCGCCACCGCCAGCCCGCGCCATGGAGGAGGAACGGAGACGCAAGAAGTCAGGCCCCTCGCTCCAGCGCACACGGCCGGGGCGAACCCCGGCGGGGCGTTTACCCAGATCCTGCTGGTGGCCTGTCCTGTGTGGTCTGCACAGGGAGCGAGTTCCTGAAGAAACGCTCCTTGCCCAGTCACCAGAGAAACAAACGTTCCTAGCATAACCCAACGTAGACTATGGGCTCCACTTGATATTAATAACGCCGTATCAACACGGGCGAATCAATCTAACGAATGACGCTAGTAACAGGGGATCCTGGGCTGCACGCGGCGGGGTGGAGGGGAAGGGCCGGTGAGTGCCTGAGAATTTCTGTACTTCCGCTCAATGTTTCTGTAAACCTACCACTGCTCTAAACATTAGTCTATTCATTAAATAACATCAACAACAAAATTCACAAGACAGTGGACGTCACCGTATACCAATGACATCAGCCAAGATCAGGACGTCGGATAATTCCAAAGCTGGGCGGACGTGTGGCAAAGGGGACCTGTGCCCAGCTGGCGACGCAGCAGCCCCTCACTGCATGTGCTCCCCAAAAAGCCCTGGAGCTGGACTTCGGGGGCAGCCAGTCGCCCCTCCCAGGGCACCGCGCAAGTATGGACTTCCGCACGGTTCTAGAAGTGACGGCGCAGGGGCTCCTATGGCAGAATGGATGGGTCTCACGTACATGACGTGGGTGACCGGTGAGAGCACCGCGTACACGGTGAAAACGCCTGTGCTCCAGCCTTGCCGCATGATCTGCAAAAAGTGCCACGCGCTCCGTGGCACGGTGCCACACGTGGACAGCAAGGGGCGGAGGGCGGGGCGGACACAGAAAGGGCCATCACAGCCACTGAGGCGGGGGCCACAGACCGGGGAGTGTGACGGGCTCAACGTTCTGGACCCCAGGTTTGAAAAATAGCACCAAGCCTGGCGGACTTGACCACGAAGCCGAAAGACCGGGAACCCGGCACAGGGAAGGAAGAGGGAGGGGACAGCGTTCCGCCCCCGTGTCCTCGCCCGGCCCCGAGTTCTCAGGCGGAGGCTTGACTTCGGGCGGGCGCGTGGGAGAGGTAGCGGGGGCACCGCAGGAGGGGGCTGCTTCCCTGGGCGGAGCCCTGGCCTGCGCGTGGCGCGGTGTGCGTGGGTGGGGGCAGACGCTCTGAGGGGGCGAGGGGGAGCGGAGATGGAAAAGGACTTCGGGTGGCATCAGTAGAGGTGTACGTCCTGGGGCAGAGGTGATGACTCGCGGTTGATCTTTGCGGTGGCTGGACCACAGCGTCGGAATTTCAGCTTAGGTGGCCGGGCCTGAGAACCCATCTCCAAGCACAGCCACCTTAGTGGGGAAAGAGAAGGGGAAGAAAGTCACACGGATTAATTCTCTGCCCCCGACCTGGCGATGCCTCAGTCTCCAGCCTGGGAGGCCCTGCGGAGGGGCAGACACTGACATCGCGCTGGTAAACGCTGGGACAGAGGGAGCCCAAGAGACAGAGGGAAGAGGGACACAGGAGGCTCTTGGAGGAGGACCAGCTGGTGCCTGGCCTTTGCTTGGTTTCCCCCAGGAACAGTAAGCTCGCTACTTTGCAGCCCATTCCGTTTTGAACTGCTCGGCTCGCTGGGAAGCTGTTGCGACGCGGGCCAAACCCCCTCCGCAGTCCACAGCTTCGCCCGCCTGGCCCCTGAGGGCCCTTCTGGGATGAGGGTGGCGGCAGCAGCCCTCCTCCGTCCTCGCCCGTCTGCGCGATTGCAGGCCGACGTGGAACGAGGCTCCCATTCTGGGCTGGGGCAGCATCGCCCGACCTGGGCCTCCACGTGGCTGTCCCCGCTCCGGCCCGGCCAGCCCTTGCGTGTCCCCGTGATCTCTCTCAGGGCCTAAGCTGCTCCAGTCACTCCCTAGGGACACACCTCTGCTCGGGGAGGACAAGCACAAAGTTCCGGGTGGCGCACCCTCGGGGGTGGGGGGTGCCGCTGGGGCACACTGAGGGCCTCGGTGGTGATGACATGGCTCTATGTCCCCTGCTGGGCCATGGGAACACAGTGTTTGATTTGTTATTTTTTACAATATTTATATATAATTTATAGATTTTTGTGCACAATATGAAATATTTCAAAATCAATAATGTTAAAAAACTAAAAACAATTCTACGTGTGGTTTCTTAGACGATAAACAGAATTCCCGGCTCAGGTTCTGTGGCCTCCACTCCAAAGGACCCTCCTTCCAGAGAGCCCCAGCGTTCTCTGCACACTGTTGGGAACACCCTGCCCTTTCTCCACCTGGAAAGCTCCTACTCACCCTTCAAGACCTCACTCACTGCGCCCCTTTGTGCGGCCTGACTCCCACAAGCCCTTGTGACGTTCTGCACCACACGACACTGTAGAGTGCTGGGGCAGTGATGACCAGGGACCCTGAAGTCAGTCAGGTCTAGGTTGAGATCCCAGCTCTGTCCCTCAAATGCTGTGTGACCCTAGGTTAGTCACTTAACTTCTCTGGGCCTCAGGCATCCATCTGATGCCACTCCAGACCCATGGGACCATCCTCACTGCTGGCCAGGAGGACTTTCACCGCTGTGGACACCCCCGGGCTGGGCGAGAGCTCTGGCCTGGCCCACGGGGCGCAGCCCAGCCGATCGGCCCACTGGAGCGCACGAGCCTCAGGAATGCTCCGTTACCGTGCAGACTTCTGGAAGGAATCTCTGGCAAACGTCAGCTTTTGTTCTGTTTCACAGCAACCACGCCTCGGCCATGCAGGGAGCTACAGGCTGTGCATGCAGGCTGAGAGCCTGCTTGCTCTGCCATGGGGGCCACCTATCCCCAAGGTACGCTGCTGGTCACCTTGCCCCTCACTGTCCACCAGCCCCACGGAAGGCAGGCCCAGGACCTCCAGCGCCCCGCCCACCCAGCATCGACCCGGGCTGCTCGGTGAGCCTTCTAGAAGCCTGTACTGGGGCCTGTCCTCCTGCCAGGCCTGGGCTGGGTGCTGGGGGCCAGGAACTGAGCCCTTGAGGGCTCCTGATCGGGGCGGGGGTCACGGCAGGAGCAGCAGATCCGCACTGTGTCGGCAGCGAGCGTCGGGGGCCTGGACACCCTGGGCGGTGGGGCTGGGAGACACTCGGAGCTGGTGCCGTGCGGGCCGAGTTAGCAGGGTGGCGGGGACACTCCAGGAGGATCACAGTGGGTGTGGCTGTCACTGCACGAGGTGCTCCTGGCCGGCGGGTCTGGAGAGGCGGCAGGCACTGAGGCCTTCATCCTCCAGGCAGAGGTGCTGGCCTTGCTCCCGGGGCTCCGGGGAGCTGAAGTGGAAAAGCACTCCGAGTTCTAATAAAGGCAAGGCTTGGGGCCCACGTATAGCGGGTATTTCTTCTGTGCCAGGCACTGTTCCAAACGCTTTCCACGCCTGCGTCGGCTCACTCAGCTCTCTCAACAGCCCTGCAGGGCGGGGCTGCTCTCCCCCGCAATTTACTGATGAGGAAACTGAGGCTCAGAGAGGTAATGTCACTTGCCCAGGGTCACACGTCTAGTTAGTGGTGGAGCCCGGAACGTGGCCTGTGCTGCTAACCACTGGACCACACGGCCGTCCCTCTCACCGGGCAGTGTCCTGGGCAGGCTGGGGACAGGGGGCCGGCTGGGTGGGGCCACAGTGGCCAGGTGAGAGCGCGGAGCCTAGAACGTGCAGCAGGGCCCCGGGATGCGGAGGGTGCACAGCTGGCAGGCCCTGGTGGGCCAGCATCTGCAGCCTAATTGGGAGATAACAGAGCACCTGGCAATTTGAATAACAATGGCAGCTTCCAGAGCGCAGGGCTTCCCTAACAATAACCATTCCTGCCCACAGAAGCAGAGGAGTCACGTGGCACAACAAGACTAATTGCCAGGTGAACCGTGGGCAGGGCGCTGGCAAGGGGGCCCAGATCCTCACCGCAGCCGGAGGGGGGGACGCTGTTAACCGGGCTCATAAACGTGTCCCTGCAGACGGCGCCAGGTCACGGAGGGCTGCTGGGGTGAGACCGCGATCCCAGGGAATGTCGCCCTGCTCGGAGAACGAGACTCGGCTGAGGTTAAGGGTTTGGAACGGCAGGTTGCCCCGGGTTGTCTGGCTGGGCACGAGGCCATCACGGGGTTGTCACAAGAGGAAGGCGGGAGGGTCAGGGGCAGGGAAGGAGAGGTGACCGCGGAAGCAGAGGACGGGAGACGCCACCGCTGAGCTGCCACAAGCCAAGGACTGCGGCAGCTTCTGGCAACGGAACAGGCTAGGCAGCGGATTCCGCCTCCAGAAGGCTCCGGGCACTGACGCAACGCCCGCGAGAAACGCATTCGCAGGGGACTTGGCCGTGGACGCTCGGAGCAGCTCTGTTTACGGCGGCCCCAAGCGTGAACGGCCCAGACGTCCTCAGTAGACACGCTGCGGGGCGGCGGTACCGCGGGACGCCACCAGGCAGCGAAAAAGAAGGAA
>CAUYSK010101175.1:0-28966 GCA_963575035.1 Avahi laniger
GTCCCCAGCCCAGACCTGCCCCCAGCCCCACACCTGTCCCCAGCCCCAGACCTGTCCTCATCCCTGACCTGCCCCCCAGCCCCAGACCTGTCCCCTGACCAGGGCCTCAGACCGCTGTCCTGCTCCCTGGCTTTGCTCCTAACTGCTGTCTCCCCCAGGGCCCAGAGGCAGGAAGGCCAAGCCGCTGGAGGTCCGCATGGAGGAGAGGAAGAGGCTCTCGTCCACTTCGTCTGGTGGAGACAGGAGAGAAGAAAACAGTCTGTATTGCCCGCGTCCCATCCACTCGCTTAGAGCCAAGTAGTGCTCAGATGTGCTGTCCTCCTGTGGTCAGCTGTAACGAACCACGTGCACAGGGCGGGGGTCCCAAACTGCCAAGTCTGCAGGACGCGGGCTGTGGCTGAGGCCGTGTCTGGGGTCATGTCCAGGGTCATGTCTGGGGCTGTACAGGGCGCCAGGCCCTGTGGGGTGTTGGGTGTGTTTGGGGGACTCCCGCTGCTCCGGCACCCCTCTGGTCATCTTCCCGCTGGGAAAGTGGAGGATTCGGTGTGCAGGGCCCCGGTGGTGGCGCTATGGAGAGCCCCGGTTGCTCCTGTCTTAGTGACTTCCCCAGCTTGCCCGTGGTCAGACATGGTGTTTATTTTGTCGGTAAATCCCACCTGGGAGTAGAATTGCTGGGTGTTCATTTGGTTCTAGAAGATGCCGCCAAGCAGTTACTGGCCAGAGATGAGAGTTCCCGTTGCTCTCGTCTGGGCCAGCGGTTGGAGTTGTCCTTGGCTCTGGGCACCCTGTGGTGTCCTTGGGTGTCTCACTCTGGCTCCGGTTTGCATTTCCCGACTGCGGACGTCTTTTCACGTGCTCACAGCCACTCACAGCTCCCCTTCCGCGCAGGCCTGTTCCGGATCTGCCGGCCATCATGAAATGGGGCTGTGGGTCTCACTGAGTTACGGGAGCTATGTGGAGGTGCCCGATACCAGAGCCTTGTCGGGTAGACGCGTCATAAATACCAGCTGGCACGTCAGTGCTTAGTGACTTCTTCCAATAATCAGAACATCTTAGTTTTAGTGAAGTCTAACTGTCAAATGTTTCTTCTATGCCCAGTGCGTTCTGTGTCTTACTTAAGAAATCTTTGTCTGTTCCATTGTCCACAAGATAATAGTCTATGTTTTCTCTTAGAAGCCTTATGGTTCCACTTTTCACATTTAGGTCCATGACCCGCTGGGACTGAGTATTGTGTGCAGCGTGAGGTAGGGGTCCGTGGGTCACGGTTCATTGCCGTGCCCCCGTGAACACCAGTTGACTCCGCCTCCACCCGGCAGTGTCACCTTTGTGGACAGGCAGGTGTAGGCCCATTTTTGGATTCTTCATTCTGTTCTGTGGAACTTTCCACTGTCCTTGTTCCACACCACCCTGCTTTAATTACGGAACTTTGTAAGTCTTACTGCCTGGTAGTAGACGCCCCCCGACCTTGTTCTTCTTCAGGTTTGTGTGGGTTTTCTTGGACTTTCGCACAGTCTCATAAATTTTAGAATCAAATTGTTAATTTACGTACATGCACAAATCCTGCTGGAGTTTTAATTGCGATCACATTGAATCTATACATCAGGTTGGGGACAATTAACATCTTAACAACACTGAATATTCTCACCTATGAGCATGCAGTTCTCTGTTACTTCTTCTTAGCAGTGTTTTGTGGGTTTTCAGTGTGTAACTACGCCAGACTTCTTTTGTTAGATTTATTCCTAGATATTTGATGGTTTTTGATGTTGTCGTAGATGACATTCTTGAGTTTCATTTTCTAATTGTTTGTTGTATATAGAAATACAGTTTATTTTAGTGTGCTGGTTTGGTGTTGGGTGACCTTACTAAACACACCTCCTAGTTCTAATAGCTTGTAGAGTCATTCACATTTTCTATGTGCAATCATCATCTACAAATCTTTCATGCTTTCTACCTTCTATTTCCCTTTCTTGCATTATCACATTGGTTAGTACTTTCAGTGTGATATTAAATAGAAATGGCACGTGGACGTCTTTGTTCCCAAATTCAAGGGGAAAGTGTTCAATAGTTCACCATGAAGTGTGATGTTGCTGTAAACTTTAAAGGAAGTTATCTTTTATTCCTGGCTTGCTGAGAGTTTTCAAATGAATAGTTATTACCTTTTATTACGTGCTTTCTTCTGCCTCTATTGTGATGATATGTTCTTTTCCCTTTAGTCTATTAATGTGATGAATTACGTGGATAGATTTTCAAATATTAAACCCACTTTGCGTTCCTGGAATAAACCCCATGTGGTCACGTTATATTTTTCTCTAAGTCATTAGATTCGATTTACAAATGTGTTAAGATTTTTGTGTCTATTTTTATGAGAGAAATTGGACTGTACTATTCCTTTTTTTAGTCCTTGTAGCGTTTTTGTTTTCTATTTATGGCATCAGAAAAAAGGTGGAGGAGTTTCCTGTTTTCCTATCAATTAAAGGGTTCACGTAAGGTGTCTTTCCCTCACATGTTTGGAAAGAGTAACTTGTGGTGCCGTCTAGACCCAGAGTTCTCATTTTGGGTGACCTTTTAATTGTGGAGATAGTTTCTTTCACGGAAATAGGCCTATCCAGATTTTCTATTTCTTTTGCTCTGTTTTGATCAGCTGTTTTCAAGGAACGTGTCCGTGTCATATGAGCTGTCAAATTATTGGCACGTAGATGTTCATAACATCACCTTTTTGTCATTTTTAGCATCAATGCAGTCATTATGGACGGCCCTATTCATCCTTGACATTGGTAATTCATGTTTTTTCTTTTTTTTTCTTGATCAGAGGTTAGAAGTTTATCAGTTTAAAAATTGTTTCAAAGATCCAACTTTTGGTTTTGTTAATTTTCTCTCTGCTACATTTGTTTTTTTTTTAAATTGAATCCTGCCTTTATCTTTATTATTTCCTGTTTTCTATTTAATACTTTCTTTGAGTGTAACTGTTCTTTGTCTAGCCTCTTGGGATAGCAGCCGAGATAACTGCGTTTGTTTTCTGTTCTAAAGTGAGCATTTGATGCCATTAGGTCCCTCTGACCACTGCTTCAGCTGCGTCGTAATGCCTTGATAGGTCATATTTTTATTTCATTTAACTCACATTATTTTTAAATTTCCATTTGATGTCTCCTTTGATCCAGTTTAAAACTGTGCTGCTTAATTTTTGAACATTTAGGAAATTTTCTAGTTATCTTCTTTCTACCTTCTAGTTTGATTCAGCCCGTTGTCAGAGAAGTTAATCTGCACCGTTTCCAATCTTTGAATTCGGTGAGCTCCGTGGCGCTGCCCGTGGTCCGTGCGTGTGAAGAGCGTGTTTCTCCGCAGCTGTTGGTCATGGAGTCTGCCTGTCATCAGGTCCAGCTGTTAGTCGTGCTGTCCAAATTGGTGGTGGTCTGCCGATGCTTTGTTTAATCTTTCATTTCCTGAGAGAAATAAAAGTATCCCAATACACTTGTGAATTTTCTTTTAGCTCTGTCAACTTAGGTTTTTTATATTTTGAAGCTATTATTAGGTATAGACACATTTGAAATTTTTATGTCTTCTTGACAGCTTGATCTTTTTAACATCATGAAAACATTCTCCTTTTGTCTTAATAATGATTTCATTAAATTTTTATTAATATTTTCTAAATAAATATTAGTATGTATCTAGATATTTACCAAATATTTACTGTGTATTTCTAAAAATGACATATTTACATAACCAAAATTTTTTCATTCTCAATAAAATTAACAATTAACAATAATCCCTTAATAAAATACAATACCCAGAATATATTCATACTTCCCTAGTTTCCCCCCAAACAACTTTATAGTTGGTTTGTTCACATCAGAATTCGATCAAGGGCCACACGTAGCGTTTGGTTGTTTTCTCTCTTAATTGTCTTTTAATCTGGAATAACCAAGCCGATGTTTGCCAGGGGCAGACGGCCTCCTGCTCTGCAGAAAGTCGCCCTCTGGCTTTGCCTGGGCGCTTCCTCCTGGTGGATTCCACCTGTGCCCTGGGGTGGGAGCACCGGTGCCGCAGGACTTGGCACGACCCCTCCAGGGGTGCAGAGTGCTCCACTGTGCCTGGGGCATCTGGCCTCGCCATCCTCAGCGCTGCGCTGGCCACTGCCGGCCAGATCCCTCCTGTGGGGTTGCCTCCCCGGAGGGATGGCACGGCTGGTTCCTCTTTAGAGATAGGGTCTCACTGTGTTGCCCAGGCTGGTTTCAGACTCCTGGGCTCAAGCGATCCTCCACTTCAGAGATTAATTTTTATTCATCTTCTGTATGTATTAAGTCTGAATGGAAATTAATTTTCATTAATGATGTTTCTGTGTCTATTATACTGAGATACAGACTTTTCTGTATCTATTGTAGGATTTTTCGTTATTCTGTTAATGTGGTGAATCACAAAGCTTCACTTTCAAATCCGGCCTTGGAATCGCCCATCGCAGCCAGAACTGAGCCTCCTCCCCGTTGCTGGGCGCCAGGCTGTGGCCTGCGCTGTGACTCGGGCTGGCTCTCGCTGCCCTGGCCTGGCCAGACGCGGGCATCGCGCAACGCCAGCATCATCAGCAGGGGGGAGGTGGTCGCGCCTTCCCTGCTGCAGAGCAGGTCGTGTGAGAGGAAAGGTTTGGTGGGGTTGACCCAGGAAGCCACCATTTCTGTAGTGGAGGATATTTTATATTTTCCATTTCTTCTGATGTCTATTCTGGTAATTTGTATTTTTCAAGGAATTTTTCCTTTTTAAATTTCTAATTTATTGCCATAAATTCATAATATCCTTATATTTTTAAACATCTAAGGAGTTTCCTGTTCTGTTACTTTTTATGCCTTTTCTGTTTCATCCGTCAGTGTCACCAAACCAATGGTTTATTAATTTTACTAAACCTTCGGCTTGACGTCTGGATTGTATTTTTAAAAACACCCGTTAATGTCTGCTCTTTATTATTTTTCTTGTAATTTCCTTGGGCTTAAATTTACTGTTTTCTTTCTAACTTCTTGGGAGAGAGCCTACCTTCATTGCTTTTTAGCCTCTGTTATTTTCTAATAGATTTATGTACAGCTAAATATTTCTTTATAAACACAGTTTTAAATACAAGCCACAAGTTTTAATATTTGGTATTTTAATTGTCATTTAGTAAAAAAACATACATTTCTTCCTGTCTTGATTTCTTCCTTGGCCGCGGGACCCTGTAGAATAAACAGCCTGGCTTTGCGGGTGTGTGGATGCCCCAGCCGTGCTTGCTCTTCCTCGTCTCTGCAAAGCAGAACATTCTCATCCTGACTAAGTCCCATTGACCAATTTTAACTTTTATGGTTAGCCTTTTCTGCGCTCCTGTGAGAGATCTTTGCCGAGCCTAAGTTGTGAAGTGCTCTGCCGGGTTCTCCCGGAAGCTTCCTTGTGTGTTCGTGTTCCTGTCGTGAGCTCTCGCCTTTTCCGTGTGGAGGTGCAGGTGTTCTAGCACCATCCGCTGAGCGGCTTGGTGCCTTCGTATGAACAACCGGTGTGGCCGTGGGGTCTGGCTGGGACATGTGCATTTCAGGGGCATGGGCACAGCGGACATTCAAGCCACCAGACCAGGGGGGACGCTCGGGGGTGGGCAGAGCGTGTGGCCGGAAAACTCCCACATTGGGGCCTAGGGGGAGAAGGGGCCGCAGTGGGGTGGGGGGGGACAGAACAGGGGCGGGGGTTCCTGGCGGCCAAGTGTCCAGAGGCTTTGGCCTGGACGTGCGTGAGCTCAGCTCGAGCTGCGCCTGTGGTGGGTGGAGCCCACCCGGTGTGAGGAGTCAGCGGGGGAGTGAGGGCTCAGGGGCTTTAATTTTTATTTTAAGACGGGTACCGTACATTTGGCGTGTGCTTGTGGGAGCCCTCGTGTCCAGGGTCGGAGAGGGCTGAGAGAGGCGTAGGCAGTGGGGAGGGTGTCGGAGGCAGGACGGCCACCGGATCGGAACCGGTGTCCGGGTGGGCTGAGGAGGGCAGCTCATCCTCTGGGCAGTGACACAGAGCCCCGTGGGGGCCGTGGGTCCCCAAGGCCAGCGCAGCCAGGGCTTGCGCAGGGAGGGGACCGAGGACCAGGCAGGGGCGCAGGCGGTGTCGCGCTCCGGATGCTCAGGGGAAGGAGGGGGTGGCACGATGGGCCTTCATGGTCGTGTCTCTGCTGTGGGCGCGGGAGCGTCGCTGCTCAGTGCCGGGCTGCGCTGTCCCCGCCTTCACGTCCCATTTCTCTCCTGCAGGACTGAAACGAGGGATTTCCCAAGACTTGGCTTCTTCCCCCAAACTGGACAAATACAAAATAGCAAGACAATTGACGGAAAAAGCCATCAAGGTAAACGCTCTCTGGGACTCTGTGGGGAGGCGGACACTTTTTGAACACGGAAATTTATTTTGGAGTTTGGGGTCTGTCTGTCTGGCCCAGACACACTTGCGGGCAGAAGTGTCCTGACCTGCCAGGGCCACCTGGCCCCTCCCACGAGGAGGGAGACGCTGCCCGAGCTGCTTCACATCTCAGTGGGCTTTGGAAATAGGGGTGCTTCTCTGAACTCCGCCGCAGGGGCGGCCAGCGCTGCCCATCCTGCCAGGAGGTTCCCAATCAGAAACAGGCTCTCGGTGTGTGTTCCCAGCCCCCCAGGGACACTCCTGTTGCCTGTGTGTGCAGAGGGGTTTGCACCTCAGGGGAGGAGCTCCAGAATTATGCCTCTGGGAGCTTACGGGGCAGCTGGCACCTGCAGGGAGAGAGGCCACACGCTCACTGGGGTGTAAGTGCATCCTCTCTGGGGAGCAGGGGCCTCTGCCTGGAATGTGGGCGTCTGGGTCCAGGAGACAAGGAAAGTCCTCACATCCTGTAAGTGGAAGCGGTGGCTGCATGTCTGCCGCCCTCGGAATTGAAGAGTGCGTGACTTGGGGAAAGGTGCATTCTCTGTCTTTACAGGGTTAGGGTTAGGGTTAGGGTTAGGGTTAGGGTTAGGGTTAGGGCTATGCGGAGGAGCTCTGGGAAATCCAGTGCACAGTAGTATGCGGAAAACGTCCTCGTTCCCTAGACTTTCTTCTGAGGTGCCACATATATAAAAGCACAAACTGCAGTTGCGCAGTGCGACGGTTGGAGCCTGGACGCGCCAGATGGAGCAGCAGAGCACGTTCGTGGGTTCGTACCCAGGGACCGCCTCGGAGGACGCGGCCACTGCCGTCAGGAGTTCCCTCCCAGCCGCCATTCCTTCCCCCACCCCACATCCTGGCACCACTGATGTTTCGTGCTTTCTATGGCTGCCCCGGCCCTGCTGGACTGTCACGTGAGCAGAACCACTCAGCAATTTTCAGATTTTCTTCTGAACCTTTAAACATCCCTCTAGATACTGCTTCAGATGCAGCTCAAGGGCTTTTATTGTGTAGAATGTTTGTTCACATTCTGTTCAAAGTACTTTGTAGTTCATTGACCTGTGGGTTACTTGAAAGTATGGTTCTTTTCTTTTTGTTTTGTTTTTTTGAGACAGGGTCTTGCTCTATTGCTCAGAGTAGAGAGCAGTGGTGTCATCACAGCTCACGGCAACCTCCATCTCCTGAGCTCAAGTGATCCTCCTGCCTCAGCCTCCCCAGTAGCTGGGACTACAGGTGTGTGCCACCACGCCTGGCTAATTTTTCTGTTTTTTGTAGAGACGGGGTCTTGGTCTTGCTCAGGCTGGTCTCGAAAAAAGTTTGGTTCTTAATTTCTATACTTGTGGATTTTTTTGTTGTTATATTATGTTGTTATAGCGTAGTTATATTGCACTGGATTGAGAATGTGATGTGTATGATGTTGCTCGTTGGCATTTGTTTGGACTTGCCTTATGCCTAACACTGTGTTAGCTTCTGCAGAAGTTGGTGCAGAGCACTCTAGGCCCAGCCATCGGGATAGGATTTGTGTGCATCGTTCAAATCCTCTGCGGTCTTGCTGCGGTTTTTTGTCTGTGTTCTGTCATTCGCTGAGAGGAGCATGTTAAAATGCCCCATTATAATCTTACATCTGTCTACTGCGCAGTTTCGTCCATTTTCATTTTATGTGGTTTATAGCTCTCTTACTAGGTGCATACACGTTAAATGTATCTTTGTGGTGAACTGAAGCTTTTTAAAATCACGGAATGATTTTTACTTTAATAATGTTTGTTTGTCCCAAAGGCTATTTTGTCTCATATTTATACCTTTTCATTTTCTAACCCATCTATAGGCCTTTGCTTTTCACGATCGCTTGTGAACAGCATAGAGTTAGTGTTAAGAAATCTGGCGCTCTGCCTTTTAACTGGAGCATCTGGCGTGTGTGTGACAAACCGCAGGCATGTGCAGGCGTGTTGCTGCCTTATTTCATCCACCTGGCGTGTCCCGTCTGTCCAGTTCTTTCTTCTCCTGTTGGGCCCTCTTTTGGGCTAGTGACTTTGTTGACTTCGTGTTTCTCCCACGTCTCTTAGACGTCTTTATGATTTCTATGGTTCCCGCAGGAAATGTATTCTGCTGACTTAGCAGAGCCAATCCATTTTCCCCAGTTACTCAGTTTGACCACAACCAAGCCAGTGTGAGGGGCAGCTGGGAGGCCTTGCGGAGCTACAGGGCAGGTCTTGGGCTGGTTCCGAGAGGAAGGCGGCTCAGAGAGGTCCTCTGACCTCCCGGGGCTCTCACGCGGGTGCTGGAACTCAGAACCACTGGGTCTGGCCACGCGCCAGCTGCGTTCCTGGGTGTGGGCGCTCACGTCCTCCTGCGGGCCGTGTTGGTTGTCTGTGCCGTGTAACACGCTCCCATGAACTCGGCTGCACCAGACAGCACCCACTTGTGACTGCGCGGTCTCTGGGGGTCGGGAATCTGGGCAGGGTCCCCTGCTCGGGTCTCGAGGCTTATGCCCGGCTGGGCTGGGAAGGGGCCACTTCCCCAGAGCCCGTGGTGGGAGGAGGAGCCCTCCGTGTGCGTCTCCAACACTAGGGGAGCCCGGGACCCGCTGTTAAGGGCCAGCCAGGGCCACCTGTCTTTTGGTTAAGTTGACATCAATTGATCAGGGCCTCGATTCTATCTGCAAACTCCTGTCACGTTTGCCAAATAACGTCGGTAATCGTGGGGACATCCCACCACTGCCTGTGGCAACACACAGTGGATAGACGTGGTCGCAGGCCCCGCCGCACCCCAGGGGAGGACCACACAGGCCTCTGGGGCTCGATCCGCTTCCCTTCCTGCCCGGCCCCTGTGCCCGCCCGTTCCTGCCCCGCCGGGGCCGGGTCCAGGCCACCTCCTCCGCCTTCACCCACGGCCTGGGTCAGGGCCCAGCCCAAGAGCCGTTTCTGAGGTGCTGGGTGCAGGGTCCCAGCCACCCCACGCTGGCCTGCACCCTCAGGCCCTTCCTGGGCTGTGAACGGCTCCTCCTCGGCCTCAAACCTTGGGCACCCATGCTCCCCAACACGAGGGATGGTCACCCTCACAGGGAGGACAAGCCACGCAGGACAGTCGCGCACCTGTCCTCAGATCCGCAGGTGCAAAGCTGGCCCCGCCCACCTCCCGAATCCAGACCACACCCTGCGTCGGGCTGCGCTGGAGAGCGCCGGCTTCCCTGTCCTGCCGTGGCCGCCTGGGCCCCTGTGTGTGAGTGTGTGTGTGCGAATGTGTGTGTGCACGAGTGTGTATGGACTGTGAGTGCAAGTGTGCACTGTGAGAGTGTGAATGCATGTGGGTGTAAGTGTGCAAGTGTGTGCGTAAGAGTGTACGAGCGTGTGAGCGCATGGACACGCATGAGTGTGGGTGCGTGTGTGGCATGTCACTGTGGGTGAGTGGTGTGAGTGTGGCCGTGAGCGGGAGCCTCTGCGCACCGGATGACGTGGACCCAGAACCGCGGCTGTCCCTCAGTGCCGTGTCCGGTGCCCCCACACTGCACACGACCCACACGCCGTGTCTGCACGCTTCCTGTTTCCGGTGTTCTTCTTGGGGCGGGGGTCTTCCTGCTGCAGCACAGCCCCTCACTCTGCTTTGAAAACTCCTCTTACCAGGAAACAACCAACCTGTTTTTCAGCGCTTTAGTTTAAAACGCGCTCTTGCCATTTAGGAAAAGAAGATCTTCTCCATCTACGGGCACTACCCGGTGATCCGGGCGGCTCTGCGCAGGAAGGGCTGGGTGGAGAAGAAGTTCCACTTTTTGCCCAAGGCTGCCCCGAATGCCGAGGACGCGGGGGAAGGGGCTGCCGGTAGAGTATTTCCGCGTGGAGTGTTGTGTCTGCCGCGGCATGTGAGCCAGTTCGGTGGCGCTGGGTCCCTCCCCAAAGTGTCAGGGTGACTGACCCCACGTCTCCACCACCCCTGGCCCACCCACCCCAGCATCCATGCCCAGGCACTGGTCACTGCTCGGGTCCCACATCCACACCAGGCCAGGCCTCCTTCCGTGGGGGGTCCCCATCGTCCTCCTCCGGCCCTGGCTCCCATGGTGCCAGCTGAGTCCCCCGACCCGTGCACAGCGGCGTCTGCGTCCTCTGGCCCCGCCGCGGCCCAGGTCAGCCCGTCCTCCCTGGTCCTGGTTCCTGAGCTCTGAGCCTGTCCCCACGCTCACCCCTGGGCTGTCCGCACTGCCCCACACCCCAGGGGTGCCAAGTGGGGGACACCCACTGGTGGACACAGGGCCCTGCCCCACTGAGGGAGGCCCCGCGTGGAGAAGGTTCCGAAAGGTCGACAGGTGCCGTCCTGCCTGCGGCGGGACAGCCGGCTGCTGCAGGGGCCTGGATGTGGCCGGGTGGCCAGGCCTCTGCTGTGTTTTGTTTGCAGGTAACGAATGTGAAGTCAAAGAAAATCGAGAAATGGCGTTGGAGAGAGCAGACAACATCCATGACGTGATGGTACGCTCCCGAACGCGAGAGCCATAGCCCCGTCTCACACCATCACCCGCCTTGGTGCCCCCACGGCTCGTGTCGCGGGGGAGGGATGGCAGCTGGTGGGTGACGAGGCCAGAGTGACAATGGGCACCGCAGCTGGGTGGCAGGGCCCCGGGGTGGGATGAGCCACTGTGCGTCAGCGCCCCCCCACACCCCGCGCAGGGCTGCCCAGGCTACCTGCGTTGTGCGTGTGGGTGACTGGGGGGCTCTGCATGGCCCGGGCTGGGGTCGGGCAGCCTGGCCGACGCACTGCAGGGTGGGTCCCGGTCACACAGCTGCACACCCCCATCCCCAGGCCCAGCCAGGCCATCCTGGCTCCGTGGGGACTCTGGCCCCATAAAGAGGGCAGAAGGGCAGCCAGCCGGGAGGGGCGCTGGCTGTGCGTGTCGTGTGCAGAGCACGTGAAGCGCCCACACATCTGTACCAGAAACACGAATGGGAAAGCGGGCAGAGACTGGCCAGGCCCCGCAGCGGCCGGCGGGCACCGTGTTGAGTTTGTGGCGTTAATTCCGTGCCGCAGAGCAGTGTGTGCGTCCTGTGCAGCAAACACGCGATGGGAAGCAACGCTATGGTGTCGAATTGGGCTCCAGCAGGTTCCACGCGTGGGGCCCATGCAGAGCGGACACTCCCTTCTCGCTAGCTGGGGCCTGGGGTCTGGCCGGGGCAGCAGCTGGGCTGTGCGAGGCTCCTGCTCTGTAGACGGCCGACCACTCGGCGTCCTCACGCGGAAACGAGGGCCGGGGTCTTTCTGGGGCCTCATCCACGAGAGGGCCCCGCCGGCTGACACCATCCTGGGGCCAGGGTTCCAGCACATGCGTGTGCGGAAGAGAAACATTCTGTCCGCTGCACGCGGACAGAGACATGTAGGGCAGGCAGCCCCGCGGTGACGCTCTGTCCCCACCCCAGTGCAGTGGCGAGTGTGCTGCTCTCTGCTTTGTGCGTCTACAAGAGTTCACAGCGCACTGTACGGAATGAGACTTCTGTCTGAAAGCAACAAGAAAAGCTGTGGACGTCACTCTGAGGGCAGGAAAAGGAGCCCAGACCACGAAAAAGAGCAAAGTGCTTGGAGTTCCGTCAGCGCTGCACGTGTGGCAGTGTCTGGGTTCTGTCTTAGAATTTCACTCCGAACCCAAGGGGGGTTTTACCAGTGGGGTGTTGACGAAGCCGTGTCACATGAGGTCAGAGCCGGAGGATCCCAGAAATGATGGGCTGTACGGGGAAAAGCGGAAGGAGCGTCACTCTGAAAACCCTTGCAAAGCAGGAACAAGGGACGTGGGACAGTTCGTGTTGTGAGCAAAACCATTTCCAGTGGCGCTAATTTTTTTTGCCCCTCCCGAAGTTCCTGGGAGCGGAGACCTGATGCCCCCGGAGCCGTCCTCGCCCCGGACTTTGAGGCCGGCCGCTGTTCGCGTAGCGCGTGGCCCCAGCTCAGAGCTGTGCTCTACTGCGGCAGCTACTGAAGACGGCGAGGGTGACTCTGGTGAGGGTGAGGAAACATGAGGAAAATGGCCCAGACTATGACCCAAAGAAGGACGGAGCCCTGCAGAAGCCGGGTGTGGCGGTGCTCCCCGCAGTCCCAGCGCCCTGGGGGCCCAGGTGGGAGGCTGCTCGAGCCTGGAGTTGGCGGCCGCAGGGAGCCGGGTCGCACCGCCGCGCTCCAGGGCCAGAGCGGGTGCGCGGCGTGAGGACAACCTGCTTCCCTGAAGAGGATGAATTTGCATCATCTGACAAGCCTGCTTCGAGCTTTCTGTCGTTGCTTGTTTGCTTATTTTTGTTTTTGACAGCCTGAAAGTAAAACGTCGAATACAATTTTAGTTCTCACAAGGAAAAAACAATTCCCATATCGCATGCCATTTAAATCCGATCTCATTCCTCGCGGTTATAGGCCAACTGGTCTCGAGGACAAAGTCTTTGAACGCAGGGTGTTGATAGAGACTTTCTTCTTGCCAGTCCAGGTTGGTAAAAAACGAAACGCCGTACTTCCTCTGGACCATCAAGAGGGACGTCGTGGACTGTCACAGCCTGGCTGGAGACCAGATGCTGAACCACTACGGGAAGACGGCCGCCTTCACCACCAAGGTGAGCAGGCGGGGCTCCGCCCTGCGGTCACGGTCGTTGCCCTGGAACCCCTGCCGGCCTGGTCCGAGGCCCCGGTGGGTCGCCAGGCACCTGCCCCTCCCACCCACGCCCCCCGGGGTACCCCGGACCCTTTGCTCTGCCCCTGGGGCCATAGAAGTCCCCTCCCCAGACCACACGGAGCGGAAGGCGGGGCGGGTGGGGGCCCTGCGTGGACGAGGCAGAGCTGAGCTGCCCCGCGGGCCCCTGACGTGCCGCTGTCTCTGGAGATTGGGCTGTGCGTGAGCATGCGGAGCCTGCCATGGTACGTCCAGGCGAACCCCGACTCCTTCTTCCCGCGCTGCTACAGCCTCTGCACCGAGGGCGAGAAGCAGGAGTTCCTGGGTAAGCGACTGGTGGCCTCCAGCAGGGGTTGGGCCAGGACTGCCCGGCGAGGCCCTCTGGCGACACCAGGAGGGCGCTGGAGGCTGTGCAGTGGTCTGTGGCTCTGAGTGGCGGGAGCCTCAAGACATGTGCCTGCTCGGAGCGGCTCTGCCTGTCGCCTGGTGGGCCGCTGTGGCTCCCCTGTGCCCAGAGCCGGGGCTGGCCGGAGCTTGGTTCTGCCGTGGGAGATGGGCCGGTGGGTGGGAGCCCGCAGGGGCTGGTGCTGTCAGCAGAGGGGCTTCTGGAAAGGTCCCTCCAGGGCAATGCTGAGACAGATGGGTGGGGCGGAGGCCTGAGGGCAGAGGACCAGGGAGAGGACACCTGGCCATGGTGGTGAGGTGCACAGGGACAGTGGCCTTGGGGAAGAGGGAGCGTGGGGTTCTGCCCCTGGGCCTGTGGATGGGGCAGGTGAGCCGCTGGGTGGCGGCAGCTGTGGCTGGAGGTCAAGGGGCGCGGTCAGACTCCCAATCTGCAGAGGGGTTGGGGGAGGACAGATGGGGGCAGAGCGGCCCCAGCGCCGTGGGGGGAGACGAGGCCCTGCAGGCCGGTGCCTGGGCTGAGGCCGCTGGGGGAGCCTGTGCAGCCTGGCCAGTCTCCAGGCCCTGGCCCCAGCTCGGGCAGAGGAGGCGAGGCCTCGGTGTCCTTTCAGACGACTTCCGGCGCACGGCGGCCTCCAGCATCCTCAAGTGGGTCGTCAGCCACCAGAACTACAGCAGAAGCAAACCCAAGAGCCAGCAGGCAGAGGCTGGGAATGGAGACCTGGACAGCAAGAAAGGTGTGTCTGGCGCAGCGGGAGCACGGGCCTCTGTCCCCGGCCTCCAATAGCCTGGCCGGAGAGTTACTGATTTCATTGACGTTTCCAAAGAACCAGATTTTTATTTCATTGATTTTTCTATTAGTTTCCCATTTTTCAATTTCATTGATTGCTGCTCTCATTTTTATTGTTTTATTTCTTCTTACTTTGAACTTAATTTGCTTTTCTTTTCTAATTTTCTGAGATGGAAGCTCAGATCATTGGTTTTAGAGCTTTTTCTTTTCTAATGTATGTCCTCAATGCCTTTTCCTCCAAGCTCTGTATTTGCTGCATCCCACAATTTTTTTTGTTTTTGAGATAGGGTCTCACCCTGTCGCCTGGGCTGCAGTGCGGTGGCCTCATCACAGCTCACTGCAGCCTCACACTCGCGGCAAACCTCAAGGGATCCTCCTGCCTCGGCCTCCCAACGTGCTGGGATTACAGGTGCGAGCCACCGCATGCCACCCCACGAACTTTGATGTTATGTTTTCACTTTTACTTAGTTCAAAATATTGCTTAATTTATCCCGACATCTCTTCTTTGACACACACGTTATTTGGAAGTGTGTTGTTTAATCTCCATATACTTTGGGATTTTCCAGCTATCTTTGTTATTAACTTCCAGTTTAATTCTTGTGTGGTCTGAGCGCATACACCGTAGGATTTCTGTTCCTTTAAATTTGTTCACGTGTGTTTTATGGCTGGAACGTGACCCATCTCGGTAAACGTTCCGTGTGCGTCTGTAGCTACAACAGAGCACTCATTTCTATCTGTGCTTGAAATTCAGTCTTCGCCTCACGTATTTTGAAGCCCGTTTCTGGGCCCGTGCATAACAAGGACTGTTACATTTTGCTGGAGAATTGACTCCTTTTTCGTTGCGTGATGTTCTTTTTATCCCCGATAACTTTCCTTCCTCCGAAGTCTTCTCTGCATGAAATTAACGTAGCTATTCCAGCTTTCTTCTGGCGAGTGTTAGCCTGGCGTCTTCCTCCATCCCTTTTCTTTGAATCTATGTGTATCTGTGTATTTCGAGGGGGTTTCTTACGGGAATCGTAGGTCTTGTTCAGTCCACGCCCAGGATCTCTGTCTTTCAGTCGGTATATTGAGACAACTAACCTTTAAAGTGACCATTGATGTAGTTGGATCAACATCTGCCGTATTCGTTGCTGTTTTCTATTTGTTACTCTCGGTTTTTGTTCCTGTTTTTTTTTTCCGCTCTTTTCTGACATGTGTGGTTTTCTGCCTTTCGTGGGATCGCCTCACGCCATTTGCGGATTGCAATTCGGGCTTTCCAACCCAGCGCGCTCCCACGAAGGTTGCAGCTGCAGAGTCGTGGTTCTCTGTCCCTGCTTTTCTGTCCCTCCAGCTGGTGGTTGCTTTGACCTCACTTGTCTGGCAGATCTGAGAAGAGCTGATTTCGCATCTGTTCAGCTTCTTACCTGTTTTTCGGACGGGGTGGAGACTTCCGAGCTCCTTGCGTGCTAGACGAGAGACGAGAAAGGCCATCATTCACTTTAAAGTGGTTAATCGACTTCATGTTCTGAATTTCACTGCAATAAAAACATCCAGTGCTGCTGTCGTCTCCACGGCTGACACCCAAACGGGTGCCGCCCCTGCCGCGCTGCCTCGGCGGGGCCTGGTCCCCTTCGTGGCCACCCCTCGGTGCAGCGCCCCAGCCGGCTCTGCGCCCGAGTCCCTGAGTCTGCGGCGTTGGTCTCATTGCTCTTCCTGTCGCTGGTACCTGTGTCCCCGTCGCCCCAGAGCTGGGCAGATGGCTGGCGGTTCTTCTCCGCGGCTCGAGTTCCCGCTGCTCCTGCAGCCTTTGCTTCCTGAGACCCAACCGGGATCTTGAGTCGAGGGTTCCAGAAGGAAGGTGAGATTCCGTGCAAAGGGCCAGATGCACAAAGCCACTGCGCCCCCCTGCACAGGTGCTCTGAGAAGTGCTTTGGGGACGGGGGTCGTGCTTACTGGCCACCCACAGGGCCTGTGGGCCTCAGGCGGAGCGGGGTCACTCACAGAGCATTCGCTGAGTACCTGATATGTGATCAGAAAAGTATAGTTTGTGAGAGTTTACGAGAAGTACTGACTGGGCGCAGTGGCTCATGCCTGCATTGGGAGGATCACTTCAGCCTAGGAGTTTGAGACCAGGCTGGGCAACATAGTGAGACCCCATCTCTACAAAAAATTTTTAAAAATCAGCCAGGCATGGTGGTACCTTTACTCCCAGCTACAAGGAGGCTGACACAGGAGCTCGAGGCCGCAGTGAGCAATGATCGAATCACTGCACTCCAGCCTGCACTACAGAGCAAGACACTGTCTCTAAAAAACAAAAAACGAGAAGTGCTATCTCATTGCTACTGCAAGGCGTCAGGGTCTAGCCGCAGGCATGTGTGCTGTGGAGGACGGGGCTGTTTGGCGAGGAGGCTGCCTGACAGCCAGAGCAGCCTTGCAGCCCAGAGTGGCGCGGGGCAGCCTCTGTCCCCTCCACAGGCCGCGAGGGCTGCCCTCGCGGTGGCGCACACCCCACGTGCCTGTGCTTGGGTTTCAGATCCCGAGAACGCGGAAGCGAAGCTCAGGGGCCTTTCAGGGAAGCTCGTGGACGCTGCGTGCAGGGTGTGCCAGGCCTACCTGGGGCAGCGGGCGCACGAGGACCTCGACGTGCCGGAGGACGCTGCGGGGGACCTCACCGAGGACGAGTGGAGGGACCTGACCCAGCAATACTACTCTCTCATCCAGTAAGACGCTGCCTCGCGCGGGCCCTGCTCCAGGCAGCCTCTGGGCATTAGTGGGCATTAGGGCGCCTGTCTGGATATCTGGGATGCTTTTGGACAGTGGGCACCTGCCTGGCTGCTGGGCCATCTGTCTAGGTACTGGGGTGTCTGTTTGGGTACTGGGGTGTCCGTCTGGGTTCTGGGGCACCTGTTGGGTGCAGGGGTGTCTGTCTGGGTTCTGGGGCACCTGTCGGGTGCAGGGGTGCCCAGGCCCTCTGCTGCCTGTCCCGCCAGGCCGCTGTTGGCTGTTGAGAGGATGGCACCCCCCTTGGGGTGCCTTTGGAGCTACCACCATCTTGCACACCTGTCCAGCCCCTTTCGTGTCTCTGATCTCACCCGAACCCCACAACATCCTGAGCCAGGCAGGGAGGGTGTGTCCGGTTCCCCAGCCAGGCCGCCTGACAGGCTCGCGGCAGCTGGCGAGCGGCAGGCGGGGCTGCTGCCGCGGGTTCCGGAGCTGACCCGGCTTTCCTCCCCGCTGCCCAGGGCCAGGGCCGGGGCCAGGGTCCAGCACGCCCTCGGCTGCAGCTGCCAGAGAGAGCAGCGGGGCGGAGGCGGCCGGGCACCCCTGCAGCAGCGCAGCCATCGGGGCAGGGGTGGGCTCAGGGCGTGAGACCCTCGTTTCCAGGGTGGGCCGCGGCCCCCACACGCCATCCCAGGGTCGTTTTTATTCTTTGGTTTCGTCCTTCCTCCTTTTGAATTAAGCAGGAGTTTTTCTTTTCTTTGTCATTGTGGGGTCACGTAAGGACGGTTAAGGGCGCACAGCGCGCATCAGGCCATCAGGTGGATGGAGTTTTGCGCACGTGCTCACCTGTGTAGCGGCCACAGCCCCCAGCGGGGCCCTCCCAGCCCGTCCCAGGCAGAGCCTCCCGGAGGTCACCCTGATTCTGTTTCCTGCCACCCTCGGCCGGTTTTGCCGGTTCTTGAATTTCGCGCCTGGAATCGTGCAGCCTGTGCCCTGTCGCTTACTGTGGCTTTCCTTGACCTGCCGTCGGCGATGCGTCCACACCGGCGCCTGCCGCCGCGGCGCACCCTCCCTGCCCGCGCACGCAGGGGCCCGTCCTCGTGGGCGTGGGCGTTCGGGCACCTCAGTTTTTGAGCAGTTTCCACGGCAGCGCGTGCCTGGTCCTCTCGCCGCGTCCCGACAGCACGCGGTGTGGCCGGCCCGGCTGCCTGCCGCGGACTCGCCTCCTCCTTCGTGGTCCTCTGGTCCCCTGGTCCCGGGAAGCACTTGCTCATTCACGGCTTCTGCGCATTTGAAAATCAGGCTGTTGTCTCTTCTTAAAGAACGGTTTCTGAGAGTCCTTGTATTCTTCGTCAGGTCTCCTGTCGAACGCGTGCGTGAGAATAGCTTCCTCCGCCCGCGATCTGCCCTGTTGCCCCCAGTGGTGTGTCCTGATGGAGCCCGGGGTAGCAACACTTCTGTGTTACGATGAGGACTTTCAGAGTCCTGATAAGAAATAGTCGCCTACTAACGTCGTGAAAATACGATTTCTTCCAGACACTTGACTGTTTTTCCATTCACTTTTAGCTCTTTGTGATGTATCATAAGTTGATTTTTGTGCCAGGTGAGAGGTTAGGATCAAGATTCTCTTTTATGTATCTAGATGTCTTCTGTGGATAAAGAACAGACACGGATTTTGTCAAAACTTGTCTTTTCCAGCACATGCTCTGTCTCGGGGACGATTTCACGGGCACTTGACTAGGACACACCCTCGGCAGGGGCTGGGCAGTGTCCCCAAGGCCTGGTTGGCTGATGTCACTCGAGACTGTGCCATTACTGGGTATCCTGCCTGCGTGTTCTCTGAGACCGGGCAGGGAAGTCACAGCGTCCAGTGTCTGGGGAGTCTTCCATTTCCCTCTGCGTCGGTGGTCATTTGCTTTCTATGTTTTGACGCAATTTTGTTCAGTACATCTGAGTCTGGGTTGCACTGTCTCCTCTTATCATGGAATTTCCTCTTTGTCTGTGTTAAGACCCCTTCTCTTAAATTCCACTGTTTCTGATATCAGCATATCCATATCAGCCTCTTTGGTTACTGCTCAAAAGGTATATATCTTTTTTCAACCTTTTTCTTTCAATCTATTCCTTTCTTCCTTAATATTTAAAGTGGGTCTCATGTAAAAAAGCAGATATTAATGGTTAGGTCTTGCCTTTTGTGAGAGTGCTTGTTCCGTCTACACTGAGTTTTCATTAAAACGGCTGGGGTAAGTCAGCCCTCGTGCTCTTTGATCTCTGCCTGTCCCACCCGCTCTTTGTTTTATAAACCTCCTCTTCGCCTTCCTGTGAATTAACCAACTATTCCTGATTATTCCTTTTTCTCTCCTACGCTCCCCTTCCAGCTATGCATTTTTGTATTGCTCTTTTAGTGGTTATGGTAAATATCACAATGTGCATCTTTGACTCATTGCAGTCAAAAATTGTATTTTTGCCATTTCCTGCACAATTTAAAAACATTTACTTCTTTCTCCCCTATTGTTCGTTTTTTCCTTCTGCGTGGCTTGCAACCCCCGCAAGACATGGTGATTATCGCTGCTTTAAACTCTTGGTATTCTTTTGCATTTGTCCTCAGATTTGCTCCTTGTGGAGGTTTTTCATTCCTTTCTGAAGTTCTACAACTCCTTCTGACGTCATTTTCTTTCAGCTTGAAAAAAATTTAATTTTTCTTGTAGCTTTATTCTGCTGCTAAGGAATTTTCTCAGCTTTAGTTTGTCTTCACTTTTGAGAGATATTTCACTGGATAGACTGTTTTCCCACCAGCACTTGGCAGATGCTATTCCATTGCCCTGGGGCTTCCATCCTTCCTGCTGAAAAGTTAGCCGTAAGTCTCAGCACTGCTTCTCCAAAACAATGTTTTTACCCCCTCACATAGCTTTTAAAGATTTTTTTCTGTTTTCCTTTTTAGAAGTTTACTTTATCGTGCCTAGATGTGGTTTTCTTTGTGTTAAGTTTTTGGAGATTTTTAAAGTGCTAGCTTAAAGTCTTCCATCAGTTCTGAAAAGTTCTCAGCCATTATCTTCAAATATTGCTTCTGCTCCACTGTCTGGCTCCTCTCCTTGCGCTCCGACATCTGATGTGTTTCATGTGTCCACTTGCTCTGCACTGGTGTTTTCCATTTTCCCCATCTGAGGCTGAACCTGGATATATTTCTATTGACCATCTAAGGTTTACCAGCTCTGTCTTCTGCCACGTCCAGTCCGCTTTAAACCCATCCAGTTCTAACTCCGGCGTCTGGATCTGGCATTTGTACAATACTCGAACCAGTGACTACAGGATACGCATCTTTTCAAGGGCCCACAGCAGACTATAAACCAAGTGTTAAATTTCGGAGGGTTGAAATCATGGAAAATATGGGATCCAACAAAAATGGAATTAAGCTAGAAACCAACAACAAAAAGATCATTGGGGATTTTATAAGATCCTTAAATGTTTGTTAATTAAGCAGAACATTTAAAAATAACTCATGGGTCAAAGATGATAGGACAATGGAAATTAGAAAAAATTTTACTGAATGAAAATTAAGATAAAATATTAAAACCTGTGAGGTTCAGCTAAGCAGTGCTTATTGGGAAATTTATACCTTTAA
Source organism: Avahi laniger (assembly GCA_963575035.1). Taxonomy (NCBI): domain Eukaryota; kingdom Metazoa; phylum Chordata; class Mammalia; order Primates; family Indriidae; genus Avahi; species Avahi laniger. The sequence goes on from CAUYSK010101175.1 coordinate 20,518, forward strand.
GCATGCATTTCAGGAATAATAAAGGTTTAAAACCAGTTTCAGATGAAGAGCTAGTTTCATCTCAAGAGAAAGAACAGAAAATTAATTCCAAAACCCAGTAGAAGGATAAAAATAAAAAAAATGTAAGAGCAGAAATAAACTAGAAAAAAAGTACAATAAAGAAAAATAATTAAAGCCAAAATTTTTCATTGATAAAATTGATAAACGACTACCAAATCTGATCCAGGGAAAAAATGAAAATACAGTTTACCAACATCAGAAATGGAGTGGGGATATCACCGCGGCGTCCGAAGACATTGGAAAGATGATGAAAGGACGTGATGAACAGCACCAGCCACTGGCAATCACGATGAAACGGACAAATTCTTTGAAAAGCAGTTTGTTGAAACATACTAGAAAAGAAATTATAAATTTTGAATAGTCTGTATTTTTTAAAGAAGTTAAATCTGTAATTTTAAAAACTTTCCTACAAAGAAGAATCCAAGCCCATAATGGCTTTACTGGTACATTTTTCTAAACATTTAATAAAAAATTAATTCCAGGCTGGGCACAGGGGCTCACACCTGTAATCCCGGCGCTCTGGGAGGCTGAGGGAGGACAATCACTTGAGGTCAGGAATTTGAGAATAGCCTGAGCAAGAGCAAGACCCAGTCTCTACTAAAAATAGAAAAACTAGCCAGGTGTGGTGGTGCACATCTGTAGTCCCAGCTACTCGGGAGGCTGAGGCAGGAAGATCACTTGAGCCCAGGAGTTTGAGATTGCTGTGAGCTAGGCTGACACCACGGCACTCTAGCCCGGGTGACAGAGCGAGACTCTGTCTCAAAAAAAAAAAAACAAAACAAATTAATTCCAATGATCTACAGATGTTTTCATTTCAAGTAACAGAAAAGGATAGAATACTTTCTAATCATTTCATGAGGCCAGTAAAGTCTGATATCAAAACTTGAAAAGGGTACAATAACAGGAAATTATAGGCCAATATTTCTCATGAAATCCTAACCAAAATATTATCATGTTGAACCAGTGATATGTGAATGACACAATACATTATAACCCAAAGGGCTTTGTTACAGGAATGCAAGGTTGGTTTAACATTCAAAAGTTTATCAGTGAATTTCATCACATTTTCAGCATAAAAAAGAAAAGCTATATGATCATCTCAGTGGATGCAAAAAATGGATGAAATTTAATACCTATCCATGTTAAATTTTTTTAACAAATTAGTAAATGAAAAAAACCTTAATTTGATAAAGTTTATGTGTAAGAATCCTGCAGCTAACATATTTCTCAGTGGTTATATATTGAAAATGTTCCCCTTGAAATCAGAATGAGACAAAAATGTTTACATCAGAATTCTGTTTGGCACTGACTGACAGAACTGTCTACTTTAACAGTACAGGAAAAATAAAGAAAAGACAGACCAGAAAGGAAGAGGTTAAGACTATTTGCAGATGATGTGATTGTACACATAGAAAATTTTAAGGAATTATAAAGCATTAGAATTGAGTGAATTTAGCAAGGTAATTATGTACAAGATTAATATGCGAAAGTCTATTTTATTTCTATGTTCTAGCAACAATTGTAAAATGAAATTCTGAAAACACAATTGTCAATAACATAAAATAAGAACAAATATCTAGAAATAAATCTAATGAAGCACATTTGAAGCCCTAAACTGAAAATTTAAAAATTAAAGTAAGAGATATTAAATACCTAAAAATGTGTGTATGTGTATGTTTCTATAAATATATGTCATAACATATATAATGTTCATGAATTAGAAGACTCAATAGCGTAGAGATGTTTGTTTTTCCCAGACTAATCCAAAGATTCAATGTAATTCTAATCAAATTCCTTCCAGGGATTTGAGGGGGTGGGGCAAGAGGAATTCACAAACTGATCTCTACAGAAACTTGAATGATTTCAGAAAAGCCAAGACAAGCTTGATTAAGAAAAACAGAATTAGAGGACTTATGCTCCAAACTTCCAGACTTCCTCTGAATCTGCAATAATCAAGACAGTGTGGTTCTGGGATAAGATAGGTAAACAGACCGACGTAACCATGATTTAGACGCATGATGCTGGGATAAGAGCTAAACAGGTGAAGGTGACAGAACAGAGTCTAGAGAGACCCTCACGTGCACGACCAGTTGATCAAAGATTGAGCTGCTGCAATCCACTGGACGCGGGTTGGTCTTTTCACTAAATCGTGCTTGAGCAATGGGCACCTGTATGAAAAACATGTGCCTTGAATCCTGCTTTGTAAATACACAAAAATCAATATGAAACATATTCTGTGATACGTGAAAGTTAAAAATGAGAAACCATTGAAGTGTATGTTCATGACCAGGCAAAGATTCTCAAACAGATCACTAAGAGCACTAACCGTAATAGGAAAAAATCAACAAACTGCACTTTATTAAGAACTCCGCTTATGAAAAAACACCATAAAGAGGATGAAAGGAGCCACAAAACTGGAAGGATATACTTACGACATGTGCCGTATGTCCAGCAGAGGCCTCCTGCCGGGCAGACACGAGGAATGCCCGTAAATCAGTCAGCAGAGAGAAACAGTTGGGGTGCAAATGTTCAAAAGACCGGGACGAGCGCTTCCCAAAAGACGACGTCCAGATGGCCTGGGAGCACGTGGGCAGGCGCTCACCGCCACCGCTCATCAGAGAAGTGCGAGTTAAAGCCGCAGTGCGGTGCGTCACGCCCACCAGGACGGCCGGAATTAAAGCTATGTGGGGCCACCAGAACCCCCACACGCTGCTGTGGGGCGTAAGTTGGCAGGTCCCCTTCAGAAAAGCCTTTGACCGTTCCTTATAAATTTAGGCATCTACGTACCCTGCGACCCGGCTCTTCCATTCCCAGGCATTTATCCAGGAGAAATGGACACACATCCTCACGGAGCCAGCGCCTCGTTGATGACAGCCCAAAACTGGGCAGTGGGAGGAAGGGCTTACGGGCAACAGCCTGGACGGCCCATGCTGGGAGAGGCGGCCGGACGCAGCGGAGCACGTGCTGAGGATTCCAGGACAGGCAAACCCGTCCGCAGTGACAGGAGGTCAGAATGGGACCTCGTTAGTTCCCTTTGGTTGGGACGGTAGACCAGGGACGCTTTGAGGAGCCAGAAGGGGCCGTGTCTTGCTCTGGGTGGCGTCCCACGAGCGTACCTGTGTACAAGTTGTCAAACCGCTTTTTCAGGCACGGCTGGGTGCTCTGCGTTTCCCTAGGCCTCAGTGGAAGAAGTGCCAGGGGTCACCACGAGGTGGCAGCACGAGACCCCACACGGCCCTGCAGCTGCCCCGTCCCAAATCTCTCAGGAGGGCAACGCCAGATGGCACTTCCTGGCCCGTGCTGGATGTGTCTCTCCTGGAGCCCCCAGTGCTTTGGGAAGTGCCGTCCTCACTTACTGCGGCTGGTGGGATGCCCAGCAGGGTGCCCGTGTTGGGCCTGTCATCACCAGCGTCTGGTCACCGCGGGGCGCGGTGGCCCCCAAAGCTTTGCCGGGCTCACGAACAGCCCACGTGCTCCCAGCCTTCTCTCCCCGAGCAGGGGCAGCATAAGGTTGTACCATGACGCCGCGTGAACTTGCCATTGAGGGTGGTCCTGCCCTGTGCCCTCTGCAGCAGGCGGGGGCCTTCCCGCAGGACAGCAAGCCCGTCTTCTCTGAGCCAAAGTCTCAATGGCACCGTGTCAGCAGGAGCTGGTCCCCTGGGGGCTGTGGCCATGACCAACACGGTGAACGTCACTGGTGCCTGGCCTCACGTACACTAGGGCGGTCTGGGGCCAGTCTCTGCCGGCCAGACAGGGTTGTCATGGGGGCGCCGGGGGCCGTGTCCTGGCCAGGCCGAGCTGGCCTGGGGTCAGATCTGCCGTGGAGCTCACCACAGAGGGGTGGGTGGCCTTGCGTAGTGCTTGGCCAGCCCTAGCAGGCCACTCAGGGAGGAGCCTGTCCCTGCTGGGGCCACGCCCGCCCACCCCCGCTGCGGCTCACACAGTGGGGCCTCTCCCACGGCTCCAGGCACGCGCCAGCCTCACTTTCCCTGCAGCTGCCCCGCAGCAGGTGTGAGTGGAACACAGATGTCCCAGGTCCCGCCGGCGCTGCTCCTCTACCCCAGTCCGGGCCATTGGCGGGGCTCCTGGCTGCCCAGCTGCCACCTCCGTGCTGCAGCCACCTTGTCAGGAGGCCGGGGACCCTGCGCCACACCTGCTCCCCACGGTGCTGGCTCTGCCCACGCGTGGAGCGCCCGACGGGCCTGGGGGCAGCTGCCGGTGCTAGGACGGGCTTCCCTCCCCCAGGCAGCACTGATGCACCCTGAGCTCTCGAAGCTACTCGAACTGTCCTACCAAGCCCCTTCCTTATTCCCTTAAATTATGGTGACCTGAGTCAGGCCCACGGCCGCCACGACTCTGCGAAGCCACCAGTAGGGTCCTGGTCAGACTGACTGTCCAGCTTGCGGGACATTGAGCTGGAAGCTGATGGGGGCACAGGCAGGCCGGGCACGAGGACCCGCCTGCGTCCACTGCGGTTTTCACAAGGCCCGGGCCTGGTGCTCCTGGGGGTGTGCATGCTGGTCCAGATCCACTAATTGGGGTCCCCGTTGTTGGGTTGTGGTCTCAGGGGTCCCTCTGCTCGGCAGAGCCGAGGTCCTGGGCCTGCCCCAGCCCTTCCTGCCGGGTGGCCCTAGACCGTCCTAGAGCCGCAGAGCCCGCGTGGTCAGTGGAGTCTCACGCACCTTCTGCATCTTGCTTTGTAGCGGCGATGCTTTCATCTCCAATTCAAGGCATTACTTTTCGCCGTGCCAGGCTCTGCTGAGTAAAATCACGTCCGTGAACCCTCAGCTGGAGATCGACGGGCTGCGGAACGTCTGGATTGTAAAGCCTGCGGCCAAGTCCCGGGGCCGAGGTGAGTTCCCTGCTGTGGGCACTGCCTGAGTGCACGAATTCACCACCACCAGGGCTGCCAGCCTGGTGTCAGCCGGGAGGAACAGGGACACGGGTGCCCAGGCTGTGGGCTCAGGACTCATACGCACCTGGGCGGTCCTGGGGGCAGAGGTGTCTTCGTGGCTCGCGTTCAGTCGCAAACCTGGGTTTGGGTTTTCTAATTAATCAGGGCTCCTCATTTGTATTCATAAGTTAAATTTGTCTGTATTTTTCCTTTTGTATTGTCTTGTTCGACCTTGGCACCAGGCTTAGACTCACAGAGGGGCGGGGGGCTTTCATCTGAGGAGGGATGGCGTCCCATGCCTTGGGTCTACTCTAGAGCTACTCTGTCAATCCCAGGGTCTCTCTTGGGGTGGATCCTTTCAGTGCCTTTTACATTTGTCTGTGTTTCTACCTCGTCTTCTGGGAATTGCAGCTGCCACAGTATTCTCTTTTTTATTCCTAACGGTGAGTGCCGTGTGTCCTATTTTAAACAAACAAACAAACAAAAACATGCCTCCTCCAAAAAAAACCCAGAACTTCAAGGTGGTTTTCTAATCTTATTCATGTTTCCAAAGAACCAACTTTTGGTTGCATTTCTCCAGTTTTCCTCAGTGATGTTTTCCGTCCTATCTCTGACTTAAATGCTAAACTCTTATTTCCAGTCTTTCTTGTGCAATAATAAAAGCTTTAAGTATATGAAATTTCCTCTGAATACGGCTTTAGCTGTGTCCTCTTGTTTCTGTTGTCATTTTCCTTGGTATCTAATAGGCTTTACTTTTGGTTTGGATATTGTTTGCCTCTTGAGTTATTTTGAAGAGTTTTGTTGGTTTTTTAAAAATTCACAAGTGGTTAATTATTATTTTTTTAAAAAAATATTAAAAAATGTATTGCATTCAGTCCTAAACATCTTCTGTCCTGAAAGATTGTCTTCTCTGCGCGTGGGCGGCCCACACCCTGGGTGCCCTGCAGGCTTTCAGGGCTCTTGCCGGCTCTCCTGAGTGCACCTGCCTGGCCGTGTTGGTGAGCTCCCCTTGGGCTCTGTCCTGAGCCCACGCCTCTTCCCGAGCAGCATTTGCCTCCCCCATCCATCTGGCCAGACCTTCCTCCCACTGCAGACACCTGCGTCCGCAGGGCCGCTGCACGGACACCTCCAACCCACCTGTTCACAACCAAATGCACTTCTCTGCCCAGTCGCGGGCTGTGCCCTTCCCTGCTTGTGGCTGGCCCACCTGCGCCAGCCCGGGGTGGCTTCCGTGGTTTGCTGCTGGGTCCTAAGCTTTTGTTTGAGGGTGGCAAGGTCTCAACTTACTACAATTAAAGAAACGAAAGTCTGGTATTTTGAACGAGACTACAGACAGGGCCCCTCCACCCTGTATCAGTCAGAGCAGACCGGTGGTGCCACGTAACAAAAGCACCAAAGTCTCGGTGGCTCTCGGCAAGAACAGCTTCTCTCTCACACCAGCCCTTGAGCTTCGGGGCTGTCACAGCAGAGCGAGAGTGGCTGGCACTTGATGCTGTAGCTCAGAGTGATGTGGGCACTTCTGCTCACGTCACCAGTCTCCATGAGTCAGGTGGGCTGGCTCTGCGTTTGACGCTGGGAAGCTGTAAAGCCGCCTGCACCAGCAGGGGAGAGCCAGGCGGGGGTGAGGGCCAGCGTCCCCGCCCTGCCCCCTCCTGGCTCCTCCCAGGCACCCTGGAGTGTCACCCCTCACAGGACTCTGAGGCCCCTCGGTGCTCACCCCTCACAGCCCTCAGAAGCCCCCGCGCCTGCCTGGCAATGGCCCGGGGTCTGCAGAGCAGCCCCTGCTCCCGTATTCCCACCACACCATGGAGCACAGCCCAGGGCTGCCTGCCTTTCAGAAGTGCCTCTGTCCCCATTCCTGTCCCTTCACTGACCTTTGTGTCCCCTCTGGGGTTCTGGGTTGGCTCTGTTGGGGGAGAGTCGGGGGCTGGCCTCCACTGAGCACAGCTTTCCCTGCCCAGCCTGGCCACGCCCCCCCAGGTCTGGCCCAAAGCTGTGCCCCGGGGTTGACCGGCGGCCTCTTGCAGACATAGTGTGCATGGACCGCGTGGAGGACATCCTGGAGCTGGTGGCCGCAGACCAGCCTCCCGCCAGGGACAGGTGGGTGGTGCAGAAGTACATCGAGACGCCCATGCTCATCTACGACACCAAGTTCGACATCAGGCAGTGGTTCCTCGTCACGGACTGGAACCCGCTGACCATCTGGTTCTACAAGGAGAGCTACCTGCGGTTCTCCACGCAGCGCTTCTCCCTGGACAACCTGGACAGGTCAGTGGGAGGGCTCCTCACCGTCGCCCACCACCAGGAGAGGCACGGATGGGGAAACTGAGGCTTGGGGAGGTTAATGGCCTCCCCAGGGGGCAGGCCCAGGCCCGCTGGCCTTCAAAGCCAGCACTGTATGCCCCACGATGTATGTATCTTCTCCAGAAAATCTTAAAAGGCACCATTTGCCACGTGCCTGTGGGTGTGGGCGGCATGGCAGCACCCTGGGCCCGAGCTCGGGGAGAGCGACACAGGGAGGGGCCGGGGGCCCTGCACAGGGGCTCGGACATTCAGGAATGGGGTGCCCAGGATGAACCCCCGCCTCTCCGGGACCCCGAGTGTGCAGGGTGGTGGAAGCCTGTCTGTGAGCCCTCAGGAACCCGCTGTCCACACAGACAGTCCCTGGGCCTCTCTGGGCTGAGGGCTTCCTCTGGCTGTTTTGTGACCTTCACTCAGCCTTGGGGCTGGAGGGTGTAGATACCGGGACTGGGGGGTTGCACAGGAGTCAGTCAGAATCCCGGGGGTGCTGGAGGAGTTAACTCTGCCCCAGGCTAAGGGCTACCGGCCAAGCCTGGAGTCACACCTGGCAGGTCACACCTGGTAGGTCACACCTGGAGCAAGGCTGGAGAGGAGGTGGCTGGGGGCTCTGGTCAAGTGGGCCTGGAGGAGGAGTCCAGGAGGAGAAGAGGAGCTCCTGGCAGTGAGAAGCCCAGGGACTCCTGCAGTCCGCACACCTGGCCCCACCCAGCTGGGGGGGTGTGCCCAGCAAGCCTCCCTCTCTGAGCTGTTTCTCCATCTGGGACCATAACGCTCATCCTAGGAGACGTGAGATTCCCAGAAGTCGTGTCTGAACGGGTGCAGCCCAGTGGCATGGACTGACAAAATTAAATAGTTAGATGTCAGCATTGTAGGTCCATGACCCTAAAACCACTATTTTTATTTAGGTTATTAAATATGAAATGTCTGATTTCAAATCAAAAATGTAGTTTATTAAATCTCAAACAAGAAGTAGTGCGATTAAACAAAGTGTGTGCCTAAACTATGGACACAGTTTTGCCATCTTAACGGTAGCTTGTTTATGCCAGCAGCGAAGAAGCCTGGAGAGCTAGTGGTGATGAAATCGGGAAAGGCGTTTTCCACAGCTTGTGGAGAACTGAATACTTTTCCTTGCAGTAAGTGGTCCAAAGCCTGGAAGAAGTGGTAGTCAGTTGGTGCAAGGTCTGGTGAATACAG
>CAUYSK010101176.1:0-17870 GCA_963575035.1 Avahi laniger
TGATCAAAGGCTTAAAAATGTTTCATTGAAGAATAAAGGTAGTGATGAAAATAGCAACACATATGTTAAAGTTAAAATAATTTCATAAATGCAAATAGTAAATGGGCCTCTAGTTGAATATGGAATTCGAATCTACATATAAATGTTGACTCTCTGAGTGTGAAGATTTTGAACAAGCAGTCCAAAGGTTATGTGTGAATGCCTTAAACCTGGATATATTTGGATTTATAATCCATTCATCCCTGGTCACTGTGGTGTCATGTCTGAGATAGAACTCATTCAAAGGGTGGCATTTGCCCATCCAAGCTTTGAGTCATTTTGAAACAAAACACCATGACCTTTTCCCCTCCCCTTTGGTAAATCAATTGCAGATTTGTAGAATAACTGCAAATTAATATTTGCAATTTTTAAAATGGACTTTCCCCTCATTAATGATGGAGAAATGACCAAAGCTACAGAGGGATTATGGAAAGCTATTTTTTTATATATATATATATATATATATATATACACACACACACACACACACACATACATACATACATATATATATAATGATATTTTGCATCTTAAATACATCTCAAACCTATCCACTGGTATAATTTACACATTTGATTTCCAAGATGCTTGTAACACCAGTGGTGAAAATCAACGCATTTTGTCCAGGGAACAAGACAGTCAAACCACTGGCAAGATTCCATTATCAAACATTCAAATCAGTGTTGGGATTTGCACAATGCACTGTTCTGCACATGTGCTCGTAGATACAAGCTTTATGTTTGCCGTGAAGCACCAGGTACAGAACAGCTCTTGGTTCGTGTGCTGCAGAGATGAAGGGAGGGTGGTGGATAATTGTTTTTTCAGCTGAAAGTGCATACTCCAAGAGTTTTGTGTGTTTAGTTAACTTTGTGAGCTATGATAGAGCTGGAAAAAAGTCAGGGGGCCAGTATTTTTAAGGTAGCAGAAATGTGTTCCAAGAACAAGGGCTTTGATATAAAAATAAAACAATTACATCAACAGTCCTTATTCAAAGACAGAGGTTAACAGTCCACAGCATGACTCTGGTTGTTGAAGGAAATAGTGAAAATTGTGGATAAGATAAAATCATAGGCATCAAGTGTTTTTTCTTTACAATATTTTGAGTTAAGAAACGGCTATGAAACTGCATTTTTTTAAATTTCAGCATAATATGGGGGTGCAGATGTTTAGGTTACGTGTGTTGCCCTTGCCCCCCCTTCCCCCTCAGTCCAAGTTTCAAATATGTCCATCCTATTGCGTGGTGCGCATTGCACTCTTTGTGTAGAACTGCATTTTTTAAACACTAAAATACATTACTGCTGATGGGAAAGTTATTCATATAAATTTACACTGAGGCAAAATCATTTCTTCACGTGATTGATAAGGCCAGGAATAATGGTTCTGTGATATGAGGTGGTTTAGGGATGTATTACCATTTGGCTTAGCCTGAACTTGTCATCTATGACTGAGCAATCACAGGTTTACTGTTGAGGATATAATATTAATTTTAGGATTTATTAAAGAGACCAAACTCTGCCAGACCAAGAGCTTGACTCTTTCCCGAGCTGGGATGATTTTCTTCGCCTCATGGAGAGAGAAATCAATGAGGTCTTATTGGGAATATTTATAAACCGCATATGTCATGATGCTGCCACAGGCAAAAGCAATGTTTCCAAAGCCAAACCAGTCAAAGAGAGGATTAGGAATGGATCCGTCATGACTTTCTAAATTTGTGTAATTCCCACTTCCAGGTTTTGAGTATGAGAGCCCTTTGGTTTAGCATCTCTCCAATCCTGTAAGTGATTTTTAGTAAGAATTTCTTTACAGTTTCTGAAGCCATGATCATGATTGAGCAGGATCTATCGAGCTAGCTGATGGTCACTGTGAAGACAAAAGTGACGCCATCATAGATGCTAACCCGCCAGGCTGACTTCTGCTTAACCCTAGTCCTGGGAATGCCTCCAAGATTTCTGCCTTACTGACCGTTCCTAGTGTAAGAACACATGCTCACCATACATCTTGCTGTTATGTCAAAGCAACCTTGATATTATCACACAAATTATAGGCTGTGATGCTTATAGGATTCTTGCCTGTCCTAGAGGATTGACCTTAATTGCCGTGCACATTCTTTCCATGTGGTGTATAAGCTCCGGGTCTGGGGAGGGTAACAGCTTGGACATCCATGTGTCTTGCTGCCGCCCAAGACCACGCTTCTGTTTGGAAGTTCCCAAATAGATCTCCTTTTACCAACAAGACTAACTGTATTTGTCTGCCTCATTCTCATTCTTTGGTTTCTCAGCTCCTTCTGCATTTGGGGTCACTTTGCATCTATGGCCCTTTCACGAAACAGTCACCAACAGTTGCCGACTCTCCGGAGGACACACGTTGGTATCAGAATTTTCTACTTACTAGAAGAGAGTAACCAACTGTCCTGTGAATCAGTCAATCCGCTGAACTGCTTATCATCCTTCTCAATGACAGAACAGAGAAATTATTTCACATTTAATGTTGATTATTTTTTAAAAATTGTAATAACTTTTCTCAAAATTTTACTAAACATGGTAGTCTCTATATGCACCAAAAATGCAATAATGATGTGCAGATGCCACAGTGTGAGAGGCACAGTTCACGGCTGTCGATTCCAGACGGTGAGTGTGAAAGTAGGAAAATTATTTATCTTCATAGTTTATGTGATACTTAAAATCTCTGTTTTGTATTTGTTTTGTAATATGCACAATATTGAGTATATATACTTACATGAACCTACATAGAATGCAGGTGCATGCTCAACGTTTTTTTTACGGTGGGGACCCACAATCAGAACGTTCGAAGACAGCCGATAAACTCCTTAGAAATCATTCTTGCACATTTCCATGTCGTCAGCACTGTTCACTTCTTTAAATCATTCAAAAACAGCGCCCACATCACATACATTTTGCAGCCCATCTAACTGTGTGTTTTACCTGGATGGAGACACGTGCTGCTGGTCAGGGCGCCCACTGGTGACCAGTGCAGCTGCTCCGCACGCCCAGGTGTGGCCTTGCAGGCCCATGTCAGCTTCCAGCTGCTTCTCCTTACGCCATACTGAAGCCACGTTCCTCATTCTCAAGTAGAGCCAGGGAGTTTGTTGAGTGCAATCGTGCACGCCGGGAGCAATTGAAGACAGCTGACCCGGAGCAGTTGTACTGCTTTTAAAAGCGCCCTTCGCCCCTCCTGGACGCCCCGCGTTCTCAGGCCAGCACCTCTGCTGAGAATGCTCCTCTCCCAAGGGGCGCTGCGCGGCTGAGCAGCTTTGAGATGGATTCTAACATCCAGTTTTTATTCTCAAACGACCATGAGTTCCTTCCCAGGAAGCTGAGTGCTGGTCTTCTCCGTCTTCACATCCCTGCGTCTTGTTCCCCACGTTTGGCAAATTAGAAGCTGCGGCAGAAGGACTTCGTTGTAACGTAGACGCGCAGCTCGCATGGCAGAGATGAAATTGCTGGAGGTAGTTCTTTTTAACTTTTTAATATAGTTTTAAAACCTATTTTTTGGGAGAGTATTATAAGAATGAAACGAAAATGAACAAGCAGTGCCGGAGTCTGTGTATTACCTGGTGGGACCTGGTCTCCATCCTGGTCTCTTTCCTCCCAGCACGACTTCCCCGGGGTCACTCCCTACCCTTCCAGGTAAACATGCTGTTGGTAAACAAGCATGCATGTCTGCTTTGTAACCACAAAACGACAGTGTACGGTGACCTTTATTCTCATTTTTCCAATGAACGGTGTCTCAGAAATCTTTCTATGTAGCGTATCTAATTCTCCCACTCCAAAGGTTGGTGTAGAAGTCTATTGCAGGGACATACGTTGCTTTCTTTAACCTCCTCTGGTAGACATTTACATTGTTTCTAGTTTTTTGCTGTTAATTATGATACAGTGAATATCCTTGTACCATTGTGAATAAACATGTAGGGTAAATGCCTGGATATGTGTGGGCATGTATGTAAGGTTGATTATGATAAATATTGCCAAACTGTCTCTGTAAGTCATAGAAATTTATTTTCTTGCCAACAACGTATTAGGTTGTTTGCCTGTACTTACTTTAATACATGAAGATTACTAAATATTTTTATTTTTACCAATTTAATAGTTGTTAGATTAAAAAAGTATCTTCTTTGCCTTTTATTAATCATCAGTGAAGGGGAACATCTTGACAAGTGATTAGAAACAACCTGTATTTCCTTCTCTGAAAATTGCCCATGTGTGCCTTGTTAGGTTGCTGGCATTTTTCTTGCTGGTTTGCAAAAACTTCTTAACTAGTAAGGACATTTGTTTTTTCATATATGTTGCGTATACTTTTCCCAGTTTGTCACTTGTATTTTGACATTTAAGTAAAACTATTTTGCACAGCAAAAACTGTTTCTTCATGTAGTCAAATCACACAATTTTATCTTCATAATTTCTGGGTTTTGTTTCTCACTTGAAAGGCCTCCTGGTATGTTGCTTAAATGTTCGTCGACAAAGATTTGGTTTCTCTTTCTGTCTTCTCAGTGCTCCTGTAGCACCTCACAGAGTGTGATTCTTAAGGATTTACTAACGTGACTTCCAGATAAAATTGAGTCAGTTTGAGCTCCACAGAGGAGCCTAGAACGGTTCCTCCATCTTTCAGAAGTCCGCTTCTACCTCCTCCTGGCCCTTGTACCAGAAATCTGCCTTCTCTTCCTTCCTAACCCTCCTTAGTGGCCTCTAGAATCAAGAATCTGGCCTGGAGCTCAAATGGAAACTGTTTGCAAAAGCCCGTCTAAGTCTTAGTAACAGTCCTGTTCTCGTTGTCTTACATTTCTAAAATTAATGGGTATACAACCAGAGATTTGTTATACTACACATATTATGTTCTTCATCACTTTTTATGATTAAAAATATACTTCTTGGGTCCAGGACAACCTTTGAAATTCATCACCAGGAAGTGTATTGAAATATTGCTGTTAATAATTCTGGCCTTATGATTAATTCTACAGGTTTTGAAAAGAAAAACCTGGACAGTTGCTGAACGTTTATAATGTCCAAGGCTTCCAAGGGGAGCAACGCATGCCCGGCTGCGGACAAGTGCGCAGTTCCCACGGAGAAAGTACGAGCTGCAGGATCACGGCACAAACGGTAAGTGAAACGTGGAGAGGCTGCGGAGCATTGAGGAGGGACGGTAAATTGAGAAGAGGTAAGTGTGTTGGGGGTAACTTTTGACCTGAGGCCTGAGCAGGTGCAAGAAGTCGGATTCTCTAAATGTCTTCCATTCTTTGCAATGGATGTTTCTTTGTACAAGGTAGATTTCCATCTGTTTTGTTCCATAAAGGTAAACGTTTGTTCACTAAAGGAACTATAAGAGTGAGTGGTGACTATCTGGAATTATAGTTCTAATGCCAAAAAACCAGGTTCCCCCTGCCCCCATTGTAACGTTAACACACGGGAATTTTGTTTATCATGATGTTTAATGCATTGGCCAGCAGAGGGCACTGCATACTGACAGTCTCTCGACACTGGACGCTCAAGTCTTCGGGTGCTCCAGAAGTGTTACTGCCTAACTCGGGGTGTTTGCAAGTGCTTTGCTACTCCGTTTCAGACACAAATACATCAGAAATTAAAAGAGGGTTGTGAGGAAGGAAATTAATTAAACAGTATAGTAGTATAATATAATTTCCTTCTGTTAAGAAAGAGAGAAAAGTCTGTATACCCATGCCTACATGGCTATGAAAATAGCGATATTAATAGAGGATAATATAACACTAATTTCTTGTATACGTCCGCAAGACTTAATTCTCTTAGAAAATGTTTTTGGTTTCATATTATTTAATTCTCAATCGTATACTAAAAATAAAATACCCCAATTCTTAATATATTACTTCCAAACGTCGGGATAGCTATTACTGTTTGAATAGTATCAGAATGTTGTGGTTCTGCACAAATCCTTCTCATAAGTATTTACAATATCTATTTTTGCACATCTTAATTTATATCTCCCTCCTATGTATTTGAGGATTCTAAAACATTGTTAAACCAATGTCTTCTTCCCTTCGTCTTCCCATTATAAAATTTTAGAGCTGTGTCTTCAAACACATTTGCACTTGGTTAAATGTGACAATTTGGAGATCTCTTTGTTTGCATACCTGGTACTGTGAGTTAATGCATGGGGTTTGTGTTTTTCATTTAGGGAACAAAGTAATCTGGTCCATGCAATGCCACTGACTTGATCTAGGTGATGAAAATACGGATCCCGTTACATTTGCAGAGTTAAGACAGTGTCCAGGGACTAAAGCCCAGATCATATAGATACAGTTGAGAAGCTACTCAGAATTTCTTACAGTAGGAAAGCACTCAAAGATTTTTGTATACAAACAATCTTATCTCCAAAGCTGTAAGCCTGTGTTCTGGTGATTTCTTCCTAATTTATCAGCTGTATTTAATGAGTTTGTTACATGTTTCCACTAAGTGAACCCGTGGTACTCTGGCAGGTGTAAGGAATCAAAAGTTTTGAACTTCTCTGAAGCCTTAATCCATGCTCAATTTAACTAACAGCTTTACTTAGGTTTATTGCTTGGAATACAGTAAGTTTAGTTACGTAAATAAGATATGACCTAATTAATACCATTAAATATTACTGTGGAATCGTTTAAGGGGAATAATTCTAATTCTGAATAACATCAAATAGCAGTTCTGCAGTATGTTGAGATTAAAATATAGGTTGAGCTACTACTTTAGATTAAATCATGATTTGTCTTTTAAATTTGGAAAGCCAATTAACTTTTGCCCCTTAGTTCTCTCTGTGGTGAGTCACCACCCGGCACGCGAGGACACTGGCATTCCACACCGTGTGTACAGGGCCCTCTTGTGCCTTGCATCTGCACGCAGAGCGAATCCTTCTGTGTTAGTAGATATTTGGCTTCTTCTGTTTCCTTTTGGCTCAGCGAGTCTACTGGAATAGGATTTTCTTGAGCCTGGCTCGTTATCTATGAGTAGGATTATTGGTACAGACAGCAGCAGGAAGATTAATACAACCTTGGGCAAGGGGGTCATAGCTTGATGTTCTAAAGATTAGCTTCAAGTCATTAAATTTTAGCCATTTGTTTAAAGTGATTATTGCTTGTAAATTACTGTTATTTTAAGAGAGCCTTTCTCTGTTTGCCGCAGATCAACAATGACTGGTAAGAGAGTCAGTATAGGAGAGTCATTGCTTCCTAATCACCTGTAAATGTTCAGCTCAGGCCTGGTCTGTTTTATGCCAGGGCATGACTGGTGTGGACTCCAGTCCTCCACTGTCTAAATAACATCAATGTCCTGAACACAGTAGGAACCCAAGCGTTCCTCCCAAGGCCAGGTGAACAGTACCCCTCTTTCACAAGCATTTAAATGCTGTCCTTTAGGGAAGAGGCAATGTGTAGATTTCTATGCTTAACACCTGGGTTCTGGAGTCAACCAGACCTGGGTCAGCCAATAACAAACTTTGTGAATCTGGACAAGTAATTCCACTTTACTGCTTTGGTTTATCATCTGCAAAATGAGGATAGTAACAGGTTGCTGTGTTAATTAGTGCCAATAGGCTTGTGAAAAAAATTGAACAGTTATTATTAAATGTCAGAATTGGTGCTGAAACTGGCCTTTCCTATACATCTTTTTAAATTTTAAATTAATGGACTTTATTTTTTAGAAGCATTTTAGGTTTATAGAAAAATTGAGCAAATAATTCAAAGGTTTCCCGTATACTCTTCTCTCTTGCACACAGTTTCTCCTATTAACGTCTCCCACTGGTGTTGGTATATTTGTTACAACTGATGAACCAATATTAATACACGGTTATTAACCCACAGTTTACCTATGGTTTACCTATGGTTCACTCTGGATGTGGGACACTCTATGGATTTTGCCATGAATGATGACATGCACCCACTGTTACGGTATCGTACAGACTCGTTGCCCTGGAAATCCTGTGTTCCACCTGTTCATCCCTGCCTCCCCCTCGCTCCCGGCAACCACTGATCTTCTACTCTCTGTGTAATTTTGACTTTTCCAGAATGCCACGTAGCTGGGGTCATACGGTATGCAGGCTTTTCAGAATGGCTCCTTTTGTCAGTAGTTTGCATTTAAAGTTCCTCCATGTCTTTTCATGGCTCTGTGGCTTTCTTTTATCTCTGAATAACATTCCCTTGTCTGGCAGTACCACGGTTTGTTTATCCATGTACCTCTTCTTTCCTGTAGTGTTTTAACTGCTTCCTTTCCTGGGTCGCCCACTGCTGTGAGCCAATGGAGGAAGAAAACTGCAATGATAGCCTTAGAATCGGGGACAACACTGGCTAAATAATAGCTCTTCAATAAGTAGTTGTTTAAATAAGAGAAGTGGAAAGAAAGAACATTCAAATTGTTTACAGTAGCATTTATTTTGGTAGGGGGTGCTAAGAGGCAGAGCTTTCAAAGGGCTGTCATAAATGATTCCGGTTACGAGCTTGCTTTCTTCTTGGGGACCTGGAGGGTTTGGTGGTCCTGGGACCAGAGTCCCTGCTGCTGAACTGTGGTGCAGCAACACGCTTCCCGACACGAGCTGCACTGGCCCGCAGATTTCCAACCATTCTGTGGACTACTGCTGTCGGGAGGACCCCATGCTCCCTGGAAGGTGGCTCGGTGGAGATTGTCACATCTCTGCCTAGAGAAGAGTTAGCGTGGCCAGGGGTGTGGAGGAGAAGTGGCATATGATGTGATCAATCGTGGCTGCCTGGGGACCCCTGTGAATACATCTGTAAGCCACAGAGCGTGGGAAGAGCATGGCAGCAAAGTCTTCATTATCTAACGCTGCTGCCGGGGAAGTTTAGAATTTCCATAGACAACGTGGGGAGGGGGCATAATTCCTGTTGTAGGTGGTGGGGTTATTCTTCAGTATTATAAACATGGAAAAAAAGGGAAGGAAGAATATGGTTTGGTACAGCAGGAACCTGGAAGAAAGCTCCGTCAGAAAGGTTTTGTTAACAGAGGAAGAATGTTTCTTCCAGGGACTTGTGTCTTCAGAGAAAATGTTTAATTATTCAAGAAGAGAAAACGATTTGAGATATAATCAGTTTTACTATTTTTTTTTTAAATTGAAAAGCAAGGGTCAGAGATCCATTCTGTGGCGCAGCACCAGAGAGGCTGCCCTTCAGCGACCTGTGACAGCAGCTCGGATTTCACGTGGGGAGAGCGCGAGGGTGTTTGGGGGAATTGATTACGAAACGTGTTGTTTCATCGCCGCCTGTTCACCCTGGTGGTGGAGGAGGGCTTCCCACCCTGGGGTTATGGAGATGGCCGAACCCTTGGCACCTGGCACTGGGCAGGTGAGATTGGCAGCAGTTTATTGGTCATAGAAACTCACAGCCTGGGGAGGGGACACTGTGTGGCATGCGGGACCACTGGAGCTGCTCTCGGGAGCAGAGTGAGAAAGCGGCGGCTGTGGGAGGCGGGCTTCGTAGTGACAGGAGGGTGCGGTGAACCCCGGTTCCCGTGGGAGGACGTGACTGGCTTATTTGAACAATTCCATCGGCCGACGGGGAACTGACGCCCGTGACTCGGGGATAAGAGGAGGTGTGTGGTTCCCGTGATGGGGAGTGTCCGTTAGCTGGGGGATCTTTCCCACAGGAGCAGAGTGGGGACGAGAACTTGCGGTTGGGCCGTTCAAGGCCTTCCTGCTTTCACCAGATGTCAAGACAGCACCTGCTAGGGCGTCTTAACTTTAGGCCTCACACCCACGTGTGTAGGTTAGGGGTGTGCAAGGGAGAGTGACAGGCTGAGGCCAGTTACTTAAAAACAGTTAAATGGCTAGCCACAGTGACCAGCTTACCCGTCTCTGCCTCACACGTGGCAGCCCATGCAGGAACGGTCCATCGTGTTCTCCCAGTCATTTCTCTGAGCTTCACCACCGAGAAGCTCACGCCTCACTTACCAGTGCAAAGGAAGGGAAAAGTTCCAAAGAGATACTTCGGGATCTGCAGCAGGTGATTCATGAGTGGTGAATGTGTAGTGCCCCAGACGTGAAATTTGAAGTTTGGTTTTGTATGCGGGTCCTGTGTACCGTCATACACAAAGCCCAGAATCCACTCTTTCTGCAGAGTGGACATGGAGTTTTCATTTACTAATAATTTATTTTGTCCTCTGGTGGATCTTTTTAATATAGGAGTGGATATTCTCCAAAGCCACATACACACAGAGCATATATTTACGTGATATTGCTGAGGTAGACGGGTACCATCATTGCACTCATTGAAAATGGTGTGGCTACCTTGTTCCTTCACGTCAAAGATCACTGTTGATAAAAAGTATCATTTATTGTCTTTTAATCTGTTTTACGCTAGCATGGGATTGCTGATTTTTATTTTTATTCTTGGGTATTGCTGTGTTTTTTTCCAAAAATCCATCGGAGGAGATATGGGAGAGATGGTCAGATTTTGCTAAAAAAAATTATGTATTTTCTGGCTTTTCTTTCAGAGACACTGAAGACCCAAACTCTGGTTTCTAATTGTTACCACTTGTTCTTAATGTTTGACAGCCCATTTGCTCCCCCAGGGGTTTCCCTGGTTCTCTGGGAATAAATAATAGAGCCCCTAATTTGACCCTTTCTTGCAAAGGGGGTCTTAGTGAGTGGAGAAGTTCAGTACACACACTAGCAGTGAAGGAGAGGCTGTCTTCGCTCTTAAAACTGCTTGTGCTTCTCCCTATTTCTAATCGGCTGCCAGGAGTTCTGCAGCTCTCAGCCCCTGCTTGCCTGGCACTGCCCTGGCCCTGCTGAAGAATTGCATCCAGTGTGGGCAAAGGCAAGATTGGGGCCAGTTGTTGAAATCCTTAGGAGAGTTAATGCATACCGAACAGGGATTTACAGTCTAGCTTGAGGGTCATTAAAAATGAATGCTGTGCTGAGCTATTATATCTTGCCTTTGGATTTGGAAAAGCCTCTAATAAAAGCCTCTAAGAAAGTCTGTGAATAACTTTTGAAACTCCCTTCATATTCATAATAGATTCTTTTGCAGCAAAGAATTTCCAATGTCCAGTTGTAATTGGTGACCAATAGTCAGCCACCAGGGTGGGCATTATTACTCTCTGACTTCTCAGGCGTCTGCTTAACCTGGACAGGCAGAAAGTGAGACTATTTTATGTCAGTAAATTAAATCTGTTGCAGGCAGATCAGCCGATTATGGTCGATGACAAGCCTTGGTTGCCGCTTTCCGTCAATAATAATATTGTAAGTATGTAGGGGGACGGTGGGGGGTGTGATGTGTGTCAGTATCTCTATAATAGACTTCTCGCCAAGATGTGAGTATTCAGAGATGTGTTTGGCAGATAATAGGTTCAGTTTTATGAGCTTTATTGTTATCTTGGTGATGTGCTGATACCCCAAATCTCAGCCTGGGCATAGCTGTAGCAACTGGAATTGCCTGGGGTTATAGATTGCTAAATGTAATTATTCAAGCACAGTTGTGTTGACAGGTGACTTCAGAAATATAGAGATTCTAATCATGGCTCTGCAAAGTTTGGTGGAGATTGCTCCTTGAATAAATAAGATATAAAATTTATACTGATATCATGTAAATGAGCTTCTAAGAGCCCTGTTAGTGAAAAGAATGCATGTTGCCTTAAAGGTCAGATGTACTGCTTTTAAACTATCTGGGACAGGAGAAGAATAATTTAACAAGCATTCATGGAGAGCATTTTTTGGATGTCACTTAAAGTTACAGGTGAGCACTGAAATAATTGAAATTCCAGTTTCTGACTTCACAGACTTTAATGAAATTACTGAAACAACACACATGTAGACAAAAAAGCCTGCAATTAAATATAAACCCTATGTAAACAAAGAGTGTTAGTTTAGGAGATAGAAATTGATGTAAAAATATTCTTTTTAATCCTGGGGTTCATTAGAGAAAGACAAATTGCAACAAATTAACTGAACCCAGCGCTGGGGAATCCAATCCACCTGTATCTCCCCTTCCCTTTACTGGGGCATCTCAGCTGGACGGAGGATGGGGGACACCTGCCAAGGGGCGAGGAGAAGCTCCAAATATGCCCAACATGTTAAAATATCAATTACAATTTGTATAATTTGTGCTCTGCCAACAGACTGTTAGAGTTAGCAAATAAAATTACAGGATGCCCTATTAAAATTGAATTGCAGATCAACAGAGGACACATTTTTTCACTTTTACTAAAGTTTTTTCTTTTTTTTTTTTTTTTTTTTTAGAGCAACTTTAGGTTCCCTACAAAAATGGAACAGGAGGTACAGAGAGTTCCCATGTAACTCCTGGCCACGGCCCCCCAGCCTTCCCCACATCCACATCCCCCACGAGAGTGGCACATTTGTCACCAGTAGCGAACCCACATTGACACGTCGTCATCACCTAAAGCCCGTTGATGACTTTGGGATTCACTCTTGGTGTCGCACTTTTGACGTCATGCGGGTTTTGGCAGATGCGTAATGGCGCGTATCCACCACTGTGGTATCACGCAGTGTTTCCACAGCCTTAGACATCCTCTTTGCTCCGCCTGCTCTTCCCTTCTTCCCACGAACTCCTGGCCACCACTGATCTTTTTACTGTCTCCATAGTTTTGCGTTTTTCAGAATGTCAAGCTGGAGTTAGTATGTAGTGTTCAGATTGGCTTCTGTCACTCCGTGAAACGTATTCAAGTTTCCTCCGTGTCTTTCCATGGCTCGATCGCCCACTTCTTTTTAGCCCTGAATAATGTTCCATTGTCTGGCTGCACCACAGTTCATCTATTCATTCATCTGGCGAAGAATATCTTGCTTCCAAGTTTGGGAAATTATGAATGGAGCTGCTATAAACACTTGTGTGCAGGTTTTGGTGTGGACAGTAGTTCTCAACTCATTTGGGTAAATACCAAGGAATGCAAAAGCTGGATTGTATGGTAAGAGTGTGTTTAGCTTTGCAAGAATAATTTTTTTTCAGTGTATGTCCCCAGTTTTCGTGGCACTCCTCCCTGCCAAAGATTGGAGTGGCTTCATGCGGTGCCATGGATGTAGAGGTCACAATGTGTTTAGAGGTGGTTATGAAAAGCAGGGCTAACTTTTAAACTTCCATCTGCCCCTCCAGTTGGGGTAACTCACCCATACTCCTTGGCTGGATTCCTGATAGCCAGTGGTGCCGGATCCCAAGTCAAGGAGGGCTGGACCTGTGCACTTGTCTGATCTCGGGGGAGCCTGCCACCTCAAAGTCCCTCACTGGCCTTGGACTCGAGGTGGCTGTAGAGGTGCCCTAAGTTCCAGCATTGCCTCTGTGGCTCCCCCTGAACTGCTTTCTCTCCTTGTCCTCCTCCCATGCCTTTCTGCTTCCTGGTTGCCCGGCCTGATTCTGGCTGCAGCTAGCTTATTCGGTTGCTCTGGGCCGTCGCTACTTGTAATGATCCCAAAGATTCCTTGGGGTAGATTGAAGCTTTCAGGGTTGAGACCTGAGGCCTGGAAGGTGTCAGCCCTTCTTTGTGGAGCTGTTTTAGGTTTAAAAGGAAAAGCAGCTGCTCACAGGTGAAGATCATCCGCAAACACACTCTGGTGCTGCGAAGTCTGGGATCCGTGGAGTCAGTCTGGCCTTACTGCCCACAGTGGTGTTTGGCTGCAGCAATCCGTGAACCAAGGATCTAAGGCCGTGGTCCTCGGCTCTGCCACACCGTAGTCTCCGGGGAGCTGTTAACAGCCCCGTGGCCGGGCCTCACCCAGACCGTGAAGTCAGGATGCCTGAGGTGGGTGCAGGCACCAGTGTCGTGTGCAGCTGAGGGCGGCACCCTGGTCTCAAAGGAGCTGTGGCTGGTCCCTGGCGGGGAGGCCCCTGTGGAAGGGGGAGGGCATTTAGGTCTGTAGGGTGGAGCTGTTCTCATTCTGGGATCTGCCAGGGGCCAGGAGGCGTCGGGGCCAGGACTGCCACGAGGGAGAGCCGTGGCCAAGAGGACACCTTGCCCAGCTGGCTGCCCCTGCGGCTGTACCCCTCTGGGTTCCAGATGTCCGAGACACCAGGCAAACGTCGATATGGCATGTCCTGGCATGGTTCCTGGCCACCGTGGGGCCCCGACACCCGAGGTGGAGCACGGCAGATGGGTGTTTGGACTCGCCACCCCCGCACCCGACTCTGGCTGTGGCCAGTGTGTGTGTCAGTTCCCGAGACACAGCGGATGTTGCCAGGAAGCTGAGAGGTGACTCGAAGAAGTCACTGGTTATTTCTGTGCCTCTATTACCTCTTTTGGAAAATCTCATTTCCCTAAAAGTCTAAGAATTAATCTGGTAAAATAGGACATAAAATATGTATTTTTCCTTCCATGTGATGAGATGAAGATGAGCTTCAAAGAACTGTCACAAAAACAAAGGATGCCACCTGGGGAGAGTGCCTGCTTGTGCCCAGGGTGCCTGGCAGGCGTGGATTCATTGCCACTGTGACATAGAACAGGCTGGAAGCTGACCTTGTCGGTGGCCTGAGAACAAAGGTGTCCTGTTGGTCAAGCTCTTAAGCCAGGCGAACAAAACCCAATTTTTGTAAAATCATCGTGCCAGTTGATTGACTGTGGAAACAAAAACTTAGTCCTAAGGTTTGTGAGTGAGCATGGAATCTGAGCAAAGGGATTTGGGTGCTTTAAATGCTCGTCACCAACATTTCCACAAAAGGGGCTCTTTTGCTGGGGAATTTTAGCACTCATTGTCTGTTGGCTGAGACTTTTCTCTGGGACTGTCCTTGGGTAGGTGCTGTCCTTGGATAGGCAAGCCTGTGACTCCCGTTGTTCTGTCCTTCCAGGGCAGAGAGACTGCTATTTGGATTTTAAAAGTTAAATATACAATTGGGTTAATGTCTACTCTCGTAATGTTTGAGCAATTTTTTTTCAACTTACATATTTGTGCTCTGATCGACCCTTATGTTTATGCTTTGGTTTCAGCAATTCTTCCACTCTTATTTCAAAATACTCAGGTCTCATCTCAACCAAAATAGGCTGTTAAAAACTAGAGAAATGTATCAGTGATTATATTTGATCAAACACCTGAGGATCACAAAAAAATCAAGTAACCTTTATTCATTAAAGATACATAAATAGATACAGAAAGACCAAGAAAGTGGTTGTCGTGGATCTGGGTCCACTGTACAGCCACCACTGTAGGTGATCTACTGAGTGTCAGAGCCGGGAGTTTGTTATTGATCAACAAGAGCAAATGTGATGTTCCATCGATAAGGTGATGAGAGAGGAAATGGATGTTTCACAGATAACTTTAATCAGATCATCAAAGGCAATTTGAGATTTATGTAATATTTGGTGATAATTTTGTTATAAAATGTGCACTGTTAAGGCTTTTAAATGCTGATAGATAGGGATATTGAATTGAAATTTCAACTAATGGTCACAAAATTAGTCACTGCATGAGATACTAATATATAAGGCCAGGAAGAAATGGATGTAGCGATGGAAGAAGCCTCTGATGTGTCTAATCCCTAAATGTAGGTTAATGCTTTATGATTTGCTAATTTTTATTAGTAAAATAGAAAGTGCATCGTATAGTAACTCGTACTGCTATGAACTCACATATTTTAATTATTATGTTTTCCTTCATCACTTGAAAAGAGAGTAATCTAAAAAAAGACATTTAATATGGCCATGGACTGGCATTAAAGATTTCAGTTGCATTTACTCTGATTTGCTTTAATAAATACTTTATTCTTAAATTATTATTATTACAAGTTGAAATCTCAGAACTTTGTGCTCCTCCAAAAGAAAGGAGAGAGAATTTTTCAGAATTTGAAAGTAGGGAATATTTATACTTACATTCGACCTTTGGATGGAATTTTAACCTGTATGTGCTGTTGCAAATAAATCCTCTAAAAAAGGAATGGCTAAAAAAATTGCAGCTAGATGTGCGCCAAATGTTTTTCTAACAGGCAGTTAAACTGGATTATATAAATCAAAAGTATTGATGGTTTTTAAGTCTCCATTTTCTCCAGGTCCATTTCATTTTATGATTCTGTTGTCAGGTTTCTTTGGTGACACATAGACTTCCTCTATCTTTTTTCTGCATTCTTGTCATTTTTTATCTGCTTTATTCTTTAATTTGAACTTGAGTCACAGTAAGTCATACTTGCCATTTGTTCTTTCCTTTTTCTCCTTTTGGTTTTGCTTCAGTTATTTCAGTTCTGCACTTTATATATTCTTTCTAAAATATTTCATATACGAATAGCTTTTATTTCAAGTACCGAGCATTCTTCTAACCTATGGGTTTTCTTTACTTTAGAATATGATCCAAAAAGTACTGAGTTGAATGGATTCACTGGATTAAAAAGGCTCTGATTAAATATTTTAAATTTTGATTTGTGAAAATCAAAGATGGTTAGAAGTATAATAAACATATTTGAAAAATAATTTAGGCTCTTTTAGTCCAAATTGGAATAAGATTTGTGAGGGAGAAATTTAATCTGCTTTTCTTGCCAGTGTATTTTGTACGGATATGGCACTTAGGAATATCAGAAACATAAATACAGTGTTGTCATGCTGGAGACAGATCGTGGCCAAGTGCTTCTGGTGCAGTCTATGCACATGTTTAGAATTTCGAACCAACTTCTGGTATGTAACTCTATATTTATTGTGAAAACAACACTTCTCATTAAAAATCAAGAATACAGAAATCCTGCTCCTCAGAGCTTTCCTTCTTAATACTTGAGTATCTATTCTTCCCAACTTTTTTTTGTGTGTCCATAACAGTGACTCTTAAACTTTAGTAAGGATCAGAATCCACTGGAGGACTTTTAAAACAGATTGCTGGCCCCTACTTCACAGTTTCTGACTCATCATGTCCTGGCTGGGGAATGGTTAATTTTTTTAAGCCACATGCATATAATACTTCAGTCAAATTTCTTACAAGTTTTTAACTTCTTACAAGTTTCCAGATTTTGCTGATACTACTGGTCTAAGAATCACACTTCGAGGTTACTGGTTTATAAAATGCCACATGTTAAAATTTTTCTCCTGGTTACTTTCCACTAAATCTATCTCAGAGGAGACAGCTAATTAATTTTGTGGTTAAGAGCATGGCCTCTGAAGTCAGACTACCTGCCTTGAAATCTTGGTTTTATCAATAACAAAAATTATTACTATTGTTGTTATTATATTACAACGTCTAAATTTGATCTAAGTGTTACATGCACATGATTAAAAAATCATCTGGTACAGAGGCATTTATAATGAAAAGTAACCTACTCACCTTCCCTAATTTTGCTTCTTGGAGGGAGCCATTTTTAATTCTTTCACCCCTTTTCTCTGGTATTTACCTCCGTATTGATAAATAACATGCCTGATTTATTTCTTGACTTATTAATTTTAGACATTTCCTTATTTTGTGAGAGGAGTCCTTGAATCAATAAACTAAACTTCTATTTCTGTTCCAATATGATTCATGTTACTATTTTTAGTTTCTTGATTACTTTTGAATTGTAAGTAATTTTACCTTTTTATTTCTGATTTCATCAAATATAGACAATATCTGATTCCTTACTGTGTGTTGTGAGGATATTAATAACATTATTCTTTCACCTCTTCCTACTGACTTTCCAAGTCCTGTGTTCTGCACTTTTACATTGTCAACATAACCTTTCAGTCCATTCTTTTTTTTCTTTTTTTTTTGAGGCAGACTCTCACTGCGTTGCCCTGGCTAGAGTAAGTGCCGTGGTATCTGCCTAGCTCACAGCAACCTCAGACTCCTGGGCTCAAGCGATCCTCCTGCCTCAACCTCCTGACTAGCTGGGACTACAGGCATGCGCCACCATGCCCAGCTAATTTTTTCTATATATTTTTAGTTGTCCGATTAATTTCTTTCTATTTTTAGTAGAGACGGGA
>CAUYSK010101177.1:0-48922 GCA_963575035.1 Avahi laniger
CACCTGGGACCTAAGTGCACACCTTTCTCTTCACTCCTGACTGATCGATCAGGGAGTTGGACTCCTGAGCCATTGCTCCAAACATCCAGTGAAGCTGATAAGGACAGATTTTGATTCTTTTTTTTTTTTTTTGAGACAAATTCTCACTCTCTTGCCTAGGCTAGAGTGCCATAGCCTCAGCTTAGCTAACAGCAACCTCAAACTCCTGCGCTCAAGCGATCCTCCTGCCTCAGCCTCCCAAGTAGCGGGGACTACAAGTGTGCACCGTCAAGCCCGGCTAATTTTTCTATTTTTAGTAGAGATGAGGTCTTGCTCTTGCTCAGGCTGGTCTCAAACTCCTGACCTCAAGCAATCTTCCCTCCTCGGCCTCCCAGAGCCACCACACTCAGCCTTATTTTACAACAATTTGAAAACTAGTTTTATCTACCAAAGATTATCCTAGATCACGTGAACTTAAAAAAAACATTTGGATCAGTTTACATTTTTCTGAGAATTTTAGGAATACTTCATTTCTTTGAGCACTCATTAATCTCTAAGACAACTTGGGTATTTTAGTTCGGTAATACCATTGGAGTTAGAAAAATATCATGTATACGTAACATACAAACATACAAACATACATGTACACATACATAAACATACAGACAGATGTAACCAGATCTTACAGCTTATCCTCTTAAAAATTTTAGTCATGAGGCAGTAAAATAGGAGAATACAAACTCATTGGTTTATCTCCACTTTATATATTTATCCAAATTATGTTTCTGATGAAAATAGAACAAGCCAAGGTTACCTACCCAGCAAGGGCTAAAGGCTTTTACCAATATTTGTGAAGAAGGCTTTTAAGATTTTTCATCTGCCCAGTTTACAAATAGTTCCTTCTCTCCCTCTGTCCCTCTGTCCCTCTCTCCAGCCTTAGGTGCTTGCTGCTTGAGTGGGGATGGCTGAGTCCCTTGAGAGCCCCCAGTGAAGGGTCCCTAAAGTTCAAGTGACTGAGGGGCTGGACGGGGAGGGAAAGGGTCTGGCAGGGGACAGAGTTGGCAGAGCACAGAGTCAGCAGGGGTTGGAGAAGAGGGGTTTCAGGTGACAGAGAAGTTGTCACGGAAGAAGCAGGATCCAATAGAGAGAAGAGAGAAGCCCATCGAGAGCCAGGAAGAGGGACTTCCAGCCCAGGAGGCTCCTTTCCAGAGAAGCCTCGGAGTCTAACCTGGCTTCAGAGAGTGTACTCATAAGAATCAAAATGTAGGCTGGGTGCGGTGGCTCACGCCTGTAATCCTCTGGGAGGCGGAGGCGGGAGGATTGCTTGAGCTCAGGAGTTCGAGACCAGCCTGACCAAGAGCGAGACCCTGTCTCTACTATAAATAGAAAGAAATTAGCCAAACAACTAAAAATAGAAAAAATTAGCCAGGCACAGTGGCGTGTGCCTGTAGTCCCAGCTACTTGGGCGGCTGAGGCAGGAGGATCGCTTGAGCCCAGGAGTTTGAGGTTGCTGTGAGCTAGGCTGACCCCACGGCACTCTAGCCTAGGCAAGAGAGTGAGACTTTGTCTCAGAAAAAAAAAAGAATCAAAATCTGTCCTTATCAGCTTCACTGGATGTTTGGAGCAATGGCTCAGGAGTCCAACTCCCTGATCGATCAGTCAGGAGTGAAGAGAAAGGTGTGCACTTAGGTCCCAGGTGAGAGGCCAGGGGTCCAGTGATGAATCTCATCCTATACGAATCAAGGCAGCATAACCGTTAAAGAAAAAAGTTATTCAATGACACTTGTTAAAGCACAGTGAGGAGGACCATTCAGGACCATTGTGACAGGTTAGGGACCACTGTGACCAGGGTCTCACAGCAGGGAAGAGAGATTGGGCTCAACTCCAAATACAGCATAGGAAATGGGAATTTATAGCCAAGGAGTAGGGTGGGGGTGAGTGGATGGAAAGCAAACCCCAGGGGTAAGGGGGATCCTGGCTAACCTGATTTAACAGGATTCTTGCTGAAGGCAGGCCAGGGTGACCAGACACCACCTGGGGGATGGTGGCAGGTGAAGAACCTGGTCAGATCTCGAGGACGATCAGATATATAGGATGGGACGTTCTTGCCAAACTGCCTTAGCAGGGTTCTTATGAAAACTAGATTTTACGAAGAAGTGCACAGACAGGCCTAGGAGAAGGTTCAGGAGTCTGACTACAGTTTGACCAAACAAAGACTCTTTGTCACTAAACATCTAAATGAGAAGAAAAGAACTGTAAAACATTTAGAAGAAAATATTGGAAAGTATCCCTATTCCTTGGGTCTAGGAAAGTATTTCTTAAATAAGATACAAAAGGTATATGAAAAAGAGAAAAAAAATGATAAAGTTGGGTACATTTTTAAAAACTGGCATGACAAAAGACACAATAAAAAAAAGTTTAAAAGGCCAGGTGTGGTGGCTCACACCTATAATCTTAGCTCTCTGGGAGGCTGAGGCAGGAAGACTGCTTGAGCTTAGGAGTTTGAGACCCGCCTGAGCAAGAGTGAGACCCCGTCTCTACTAAAAATAGAGAAAATTAGCCAGGTGTGGTGGTGCACGCCTGTAGTGCCAGCTACTCAGGAGGCTGAGGCAGGAGGATCACTTGAACCCAGAAGTTTGAGGTTGCTGTGAGCTAGGCTGATGCCATGGCACTCTAGCCTGTGCGTCAGAGACACTGTCTGAAAAAAAAAAAAAGGATTTATGCATTTTAAGCAACTTAACGAATGTATTTTATGCTTCCAAAAATGAAACTGTGTAGCAGAAGACACCATAAAAATGGTCAAAGATAAGCTACAGTCTGGGAGAAAATATTGGCAACACTTATAACTAATAAGTTATTAGTATTCTGAATAGATAAAGAAATTCTACAAATCAATGAGAAAAAGACAAATGACCCAATAGAAAACTAGTCAAACTCTATCAATAAGCAGCCCATAGAAAGAACAGTGAAATGAACAATAAACATATGAAAGATGCTCAGTGTCTCTAGTAATTGGAGAAACGCAAATTAAAGTGAGATACCACTTGACCCCCACAGAATGACAAAAATCTCTCCGACGTGCTGAAGAGAGTGTTGATGGGTACAATAGTTTTAGAAAATCATTTGGCAATATCCAGTAAGGTGGAAGGTGCCTTTACCTGGTGACCAAACAATTCCACTGCTAGAGAAACTCACCATGTGCACCGGGAGACATTTGCAAGCACATGTATCACATTTTATTCACAAGAGCAGAACAACTGAGACTATCCAGATGCTCATCAAGAGAACAGATATAAACTGTATTTCACATGGTGGAAACCCACCAAGCAGTTAGAATGAATTAACAAGAGCTTCTTGTGTAAACATGGATCAATTCTGAAAACATAGGTCAATGATAAAAATCAAGTTGCAGGATGACCTATACAACATAAGACCACTTATGCATTGTGGATGGATGTACCCCACTTACCCCACGTAGCAAAAATTTAAAAACATGGACAGGAAGATGACACGCTGACCTCAGGATAGCGTGACTGCTTGGAGGAAGGGAAGTGAGTGGATGTGGAAAAGGCACAAAAAGAGCTTTGGCAGAAGGTTAAGAGTTATGAAATCTTTTGTTGTTGCTGTGATTGCCTTTGGGGGTCTTCTTCATAAATTCTTTGCCTAGGCCAATGTCTGTAGGAGTTTTTCTAACATTTTCTTCTAGAATTCTTATAGTTTCATGTCTTAGATTTTGGACATGCTTTAAGCTCTGACTCGGGTCAGGCAAAGGCAATACATGTAACCTAAACATTTGTACCCCCATAATATGTTGAAATACAAAAAAATTAATAATCTCCAAGTAGAGGAATTTTTGTTGTTCTAGAAAACAAACAAAAAAAATTGACACATATAATCTCTTCATCTTTAACCTTAAAAATACAAATTCAAAAAAACCTTTTTGCCTCATCATAACTAGTCCCTGTTAAAAAAAATTTGACATTTGCCATTTTTCACTAGGGGAGAAATATTTTTAAGAATTCATCGTAGGTTGAAAAATTTACTGTAAAGCTAGGTCGTGAGAGAAGTGAGCCACTCCTTCACATTCAGAGCCAACAGGTTCACATACAGAACACGATGAGGGCAAATTGCACTTGCAAAAAGTTGGACGTGAATGGACAGACTCGAAGACATAGGATGGTTGCTGAAGGTGGCTGTGGAGTTTAGGCATCATTTTTGAGCTTTTGCTTTTATTTTTCATTTTTTTAAGATGGCTGTTGCATGAGAGAAGAAAAAGCAAGTACTCATCGCAGACCTTCAGCCCCACTTCATATGCAGTCAGCCTTGAAAGGGCCAAAATTTTTCAGATTTCCACTCAGAGTTAGACATTTACAGAGGGACACGTTACTTCCTGAGCACTTTCTGAAATTACCTATTGCATCTTGCTAACATCTGGGCTTGTTACTCCTTGTTATGCCTTACAGCTCTTATTGTGAGAGACAGGTCGTCCTATGGAGAATGCTGAATTCTTATTACATTGGCCATCACTGGCCCAGATAATCTCACCTCTGAGATTTTCTCAAGATGTTAAGCCTGGATCCTGTTTAAGGGTAGTGCCTGTTCAATCAGAAAGGAATCAATATGTGATTTCTAAAACCAAGCTTTAGTCTACTCTAACAAGGGCTTGTTTCAATCGGCTAAAAAAAAAAATTATTTTTCAAATTAAGAGTATGATGCATGAGTCAAAGATGCCAACTTCAGAGGTGCCAAATGAGTCCATATTCAAAGGCATTCCCATAGTAAGGGGCATTATTTGTTTTCAGGCTTAGGTGATTGATAAATGATGGCAAATCTTACGTTGTATTCCTTCAGTTCTCTGGAGGATTGAAAAAGGATAAGCGCTTATATTTGTCATTCACTCTGGGCTTGTAGGGTCTTAGGGAGCTTTCTTTCCTATGTGGCATTTCTCGAGCCTGACACAAAACTAACCTGACGTCTCACCTATGCTACCACCTAAGACCAGAGGTTTGAGTCTGTAAATCCGAGTGTCAGAAATTGGAACAGGACACAAGCAAACTGTGGTGTGTGTCACTTGTTTGCTAGTGGACTTGGCAATGACATTAAGAAATGTAATTTAAAGAAAAAATAATACATACCTTATTTTTTTCTTTCTCAAGAATCCAAGGATAGGAAATGTGAAATTAATTAATTGGAAAATCTTTATGAAGAAATTTAGCTTTGCCCATCCAGCCAGGAAATGCTCCCCACTGCACAGAAGAGATGTACGTGGTCTGTCCTGCTCCCTGGGGGAAGAGGAAGGATTCTCTAACCTCAGCCAAGAGATGCATTTTCCCCAGAAGATGCTGGCCATGAAGTTTAAATTTAATGACAGAGACCTGGCAAGTCAATAGTCTGTATCACATACCCTGTATCAAAAGATGCCATTGCCATTTGCACATGAAAGATGCTCTTCTTTGAATGCTGTTTGTTGAATCCACATCTGTATAATTCTCAGAAAAAACCAATTTGCTGACCCTCCCTCCTTCTATTGTGTTTGCAGCCTTCGTTCCTTCTCACTTGGAGAATTTGTGCCAGTCTAGGAGCAAACTGACATCCAACGATTTTAGAAAATTAACAATGTATTTTATTTTATGATATATTACTATTAAAACATATGCATTTTCATGTAGAATGTGTCTCTTGTTACTTAAAAGCCCCTAAAGCATGTCAGACCTGGAATCTCAGAAATATTCAATATTCCGTACTCTTTCTCTTCCATTTTTCTGATGTTATTTCTGTGATAAGATTCTCATTCCTGGGGCTACAGTGTTTACTCTCTTAGTTGTATAAGGCTTCATTACTAGTCTTTTTCTCTGAACACTTGTAGCTAATTAAATCTATTTATGGTTTAATAATGTTTTCTGTTGAATGCTATGGGTTTATACATTTTAAATTCCTAAGCCATGCAAATGTGTTTGGTGTGTTATCTGAGGTAGACAACAGCATCTTGAACTTCCACGATTCCACTAACTCGCTTCTTCCTAACTCGAGTACCAGCATAACCCTTGGGACAGAAGAGATTCTCAGCAGAAAGCTGTTAATACATCCACATGTAATTTGAGAAACAATTTAAAATGTGAGGATACAAATAAGGAAGTAAAGGGATGGATAATTTGGGGAATGTCAGTCTTATGCATAGGAGTTGTGGAACTCCACTCCTCAAATATTATCCCACTCAGCAAACTCATTCAAGAGTCATTTTGGGAATTGCTACAATTCTCAGTATAATAATGTTACAGTTCTGTGTCATTAATGCTCTATGTAAAAACAAAAATGCTTCTGTTTAAGCCATTAGTAAAAAATTTCAAAAAAGGGAGGTGATCACTGACATTTGAAAGTATAAAGTAAAATAATAAACTCATTCAAGCAACCCAGATTTCCTCTTAAGCAACCTTATCTTCCTCCCTCTCTTCATGCTAAATTTCTATGAAGAGTCATCTCTCCCTTCTCTTTCCTTTAAACACATTGATTCTTCAACTCTTTTCAGCATTGCATTTACTCCTTTGTACTTTCTAA
Source organism: Avahi laniger (assembly GCA_963575035.1). Classification (NCBI taxonomy): domain Eukaryota; kingdom Metazoa; phylum Chordata; class Mammalia; order Primates; family Indriidae; genus Avahi; species Avahi laniger. Next base: position 6,535 of record CAUYSK010101177.1, read on the forward strand.
AACTGTTTTTGCTGTAATTTATCATTACAGCCCCAGAGTGAGATCCAGTCCAAATCCAATGTGAAAATCTGTCCTTACCCTACCTGACCACTCTTTAGCGTATGATACTGAATAATGCCATACTTTCTCAAGCTTGTTTCTTCCTTGCATCTAGGACATCATTCTCTCATGTCTCTTCATGCTTCCAAAATTATTAGTTTTTTGTATCCTTTAGGAGCCCTTCCTTTTGAATTTAAGCTAACTGGAGCAGAAATAGCATCTTTTTAACCATAGTATATCATATATAGCGCAGTGTCTAATAAAATAGATATTTAACATTATTCAAATGAATAGATTTTTAAAAATGGGTTAATATTGGAAATGAAAGGAAATAATTTATTATCTAGCTCATTCTTGAGCCATGGAAACTGATATTGATGGAAATTCAGTGACTCATTCTGGTCACAATCAGCTAGCAGCAGAAGGGGAATGAATAGGCACTGAGGTTTCCTTCATGTAAATTCTGCATTCTCATCTTATTTCACCTGCTAAATGCAAATACTTCTTGCATAGAGTTAAAATCCCAGCTATTTTATCTGAAATCTCATAGAAGCATAAGAATTGAAAAAAACCTAAGGGTGACATATCACCTAAGTCATTCTTTATTTGTATAAATATGTATAATACAAATATACTGCTGAAATGCCTACTTCATAACGCCACTATGAATTAATTCTTTCTAATTATTCTTCCAAATGTTTTTCCTTCATTTTCTTTGGACTTTTTTTTCCAAAACTAAACTACATTTTGCTAATCTTACTGCCTTTATTTTACAAATAAGCCCAAATCACTTAGCCAGTTTGCCAAACAGTGAAAGAGTAACAATGAATCAGAGAGTGATGTTTTCCCTTAAGCCACTGAGTCACTCTGGAGGATCATGACTTAAGGAAACTTAGAATTAGAATCTTCTGATTAGAAGGGGCCAGAGAGGTCATGTACCCTGAAATTTCCCTAAAGCAGCAATTTGTTCCTGATCGATGACCCTTTACTCTGAAATAGAACATAGTTCTGAAGCCCTGCTGCACTTATTTTCATCTCTTTCTGCACAAGTAGGTACTTTCTTCTTCAAGTTTCCGTATTTTGTGGGAGTGATGAGTAGGCTCTTTAGAGCAAAGCAGTCTGTCTTCGAGTACTTTCTTTGCCACTTAATAGCTATGCCATCTTGGGCAAATTAATTAATACCTCTGAGTCTTCATATTTCTTATTTATAAAACAGAGATGCTTAATCACAGAACTAAACTAAGGAGAAGTTATGATCATGCTGCACAATAACAAGGCTTCAGTAACTAGTGACTATTAAAATGATCATTGAATAGTAAACAACATAGAGTTCTCTACCCCATCGTGTTTTCTTGATGGCAATTTCTTGCTGTTGTTTTTGTTTCTCTATCTTCCTTTCAGTTCATTTCTTCTCTCTGGAGGTGTCTTCACTCTCTCCAATAAACTTGAGCACAGAGGAGCTTTTGTAAGCTCTTTTGTGTTCTCCACTCTAAGCTTCCCATGTATGGATCACATAAATGGTCATCATCTCAGACACAAAGATAAAGTAAGCACTTGATCACGGGGCACAGGAAGGTTTCCTTGGTGCTCATACTTCACATTCCTGAGTCCCAAATGAAGCCAATTTCCTAGTGTTACCCCTTGAAAGTTCCGTATGGAAATGTCCATAATTAGCAGTTTTTTAGGGCTTTGATTATGTGGAAGACCTCAAAGTTCTGATTTTATTTTTTTATTTTTACTTTTTTAATAAATAATATTTATTATTGAATATACATTTTCAATCAGAATTTAAAACCCTTAAAGCATATAAAGAGAAATAAAATTAATAAATGCAGAAAATTTAATTAGAATAAAAAGCAAAAATGTTCTTTTAGCATTTATATCAGACACAGTCATTAGTTTTACAGTGAAAATGAATTCAAATTTCATACTTTTATCCTGAAAAAAAAAAAAGACCCAAGTTCTAATTTTAAATCTACTAGTTGGCTCCCCTTTTCTTGGTTCTTTCTGCTGATAGTCACTGTTAAGCCAGGTCTACTTTGGAAAGCATAGACCACACATAAATCACCCGAGTAAGCCTCAGCAGGAATGTGGCTCTTCTAAGGTGTTTCCTTAGGGCTTGGGATTTCCATTAAATTATACTAGTCCATCTGTCTTACTTTTTTCATTCTCCCTAATTATAACCCGTTACCCCATGTGCTTTTATTTTGCCATATTCCTTGTTAAAAACTTACCAGTCAATGCTTAGGCACCATGCAGCTAACTGTGCTACCTAAATGTCCCAAAGCTTTGTGAATTTCTTTGATTATTATCCATTTCTTTCAACGAAAAGTTTCTTTCTTTCTGTCCAAAGTTGTGCTATCCCAGTCTTATTCCTAGTCTGAATTCCAGTTATGAACCAATGCATTGGAGAAAGAAAGCTCATGGCTGACCCAAAGCAAATCTGTGACGTCATCTGTCTCTCTTTACATTTCCTGTGTGTGCCCTTCCCAGTTTCTGTCTCCAACCCAGCTCACCTTAATTCCCTGAACATTCTTCCATCTCCTGCCTTCAGACCCACACTCACCCTTCCATGGCTCCACGTTTCTACTGTTTCCCATGAAAATTATACAAGTTATTTAATGTAGGTAAACTTATCCTCCTAAGGATCAGCTTCTTTTGTTTGACTCTGTGTATCCTGCTCGAGTCACAGGGAACAACAGCAATTCTGCTTCCTTCCCACCTGTTAAGCTCCCGATACCTACATGACAGGTGTGGGAATTGGAGAAAGAGTCACAGGCCACACTAAGAACTTGGAAACCCAGACACACCGCTATAGCAGATATGCTTGCCGTGAATCTGAACCGTCATGATGTAAAGCTCAAAGTCGTATGTGATGGACTGGAGAATGCTTCGATGTTCATTTCCTTGAATAATTCAGCTCTTTTTAAACCCAAGAATGAAGCACTACTTAGTAAACCATGTCAAAGGAGAAGGCCACTGCTTTGTATGTTTCTAAAAAATGTAAATAAAGGAATTAGTATCAACCCTGAATTAGTTTATCAATCACGTATATAAAAAAACACCAAGAAGAGCCTTAATGTCAGGCTAAGTTGGCTCTTGCACAGAGCACCGCTGAAAAACTAGATTTTAATTCATTAAAGGAAAACATTATACTTTGATTTGTCATGCAAATTCAAAATTTCATTAAAGACAAGAGAAAACTGAGTTTCTGATTGCGCTTGGAGCTGCTGCCAGTGAATTAAATCTATGAAATTGATAATAAAGATCTCTTTAGTTTTTTAATTTTTTTATTAATAAAAAAGCTTAAATCACAACCAGGAATATTGAGTCAACAGATTATTCATTTCACTAGATTTTTTTCCAAGCATTTAAAAGCTTTAAAGACTTTGTCTCATTTGAAACCTGGGAGAACCTATTGAATAATCAAAATTTTTGGAATTTGGCATTTCTTTCTCTGTTATCTGGCTTCCATTGTTTCTATTAAGAAATCACCCATCAGCCTGGTTGTTATTCCTTTGAAAATAATCTATTCTTTCTCTTTGTCAGATCTTTTTTGTTTGTTTGTTCTTATGCTCCGTATTTCTTCTTCTATTTTTAAAAAATATGTTAAATCTCTTTATTTTATGTTCTTTATTCAGATAAACCAATATTTGAAGGCTTAGCCTCCTTCAATCTTTTATTTTTGTAGATTCTCATTCATGTTGCCTTATGATAGTACCTTTTTGTTTTTTCCTACTGTGAGATTTTATTTCTGGAAATTTTACATGTGATAACTTTCATAGGCTTGGGATGAAGTCAGGTTCATTCTGACAGGATTTCATTTGCTTTGGGCAGACTCTGGGACACCATAGCCCTGCAACCATTTCAAATACATGGATCTCCCATGTAGTGTGAATTCAGACTGCAACCTCCACAAGAATTGACTTCCTTTCTTATCATATCGAGGTTTGAGAAAGTGCTTACTATCTTTTAGATCCTTTTCTTAGAGTGAGTCTATTTCTTGTTCATCGTTGATAAACAAAAAGTGCAGTACTTGGAGTTTAATTATTTATATTTAATGCTTTTTGTTGATTATCTTTATAGTTTCACAAATGCCAGTCGTTCTTGGGCTTGTCTCCTGATCTCTGTGCCCGATTAACCCATGCTATCCAAAGTTCATTCGCTATTGTAAATGATATTTTTAAGTTTCATCATTAAATTGCTCATTGCCAGTAAAAAACTTACTTCACTGCTCTGTTTACCTTTCTTACTTTCATTTGTCATTTAGTTTTTGGCCTTTGGGGATTTCTTGCTCTTTTTTCAGCTCACTAATGTATTCAAAATATTTGTTTAAAGTATTTTATCCAATAATTTTAGATTTATTTCAGTGGGAGAGTTAGTGAAATATATAGCATTCTAAGTTGCTAGAAAAAGACATGTAGAGGAGATTAATGTTAGGTGGATATTCAGAGCCATATAGAAAGACACATGACATGGACGCCTTTCACGGCCTCCACCCATCTGCACCCAGATGCTCAAAAAAAATAAAATGAAATGAAATAAAATAAAAAGAAAGACACATCATTTACTCTTGATCTCTTTAACTACATACATGTTTTTATGTCAAGTAAACTTGGACTCTTATGTGACTATTTCATGTTTTCACCTGTCTGTTCACTTCTGAAAATTTAAATTCCATTATTTCATTATCTTCCTGTTTCCTTTTCTTCTCCACGAATAGTCCACTCTAATCTCATGGATACTCGCTCTCTATCCATTGTTCTCTTTCTCTGTAGTTTATCAAATATTTTCCCACTTCTTGTCTTCCTTCCTCAGCCTGGACCTCATATTGAATCACCTGGACATTCTCGGATCAATATACACATCTCCCTGAACATCTTTCTACTTTGCCAGCTCCACAAAATCCAATCACTGGACTGGTTCTGCCCTCCAGCAGCTCTGCTTCCATGCTCAGACTGATGCAAATGGGTGGAGAACACACTGAGATCATGCAAATGTAAGATCATAGATTTCCAATCACAAGATCAAATTGAGTTACTTCTCAACTCTTTTTATCTGGCCCTCGATGGCTTGCAATATCTTCACAGCCATTCTCAAGCCATCATCCTATCTTTGTCCTTGTTTTTCTCAGGAGGCAAATGTATCTTGTGTTTTACAGGGAAAGGTCCTCAACTTCCAGCTCTTCCTACTGAACATACCTAAAACCACAATTACTCTTAGCCAAAGAGATATTCTTCTCTCTGATCAAGTTTAAATGTCTTTATCTGTGCTGTTGATCATCTTTCCTACTATTTTATCAGGCGTGTTCCTATATTATTCCATTAACTATTAGCACACTCTTTCTCTCCTGAATCTGACTCTATCTATATAAATTTCTTCAAGAATCTACCACCTTAAAAAATGCCTCTTGGTTCCACAGTGCCCTCCATCTGTAACTATATTTGTGCTCTCTTCTCCTCCTACCCCAAAGCAAAGCAGTATCTTCTTTTCCTCACTTGATGCTCACTCTTCTACTCTCTTTGAGTTGCCTGTCTTCATAGCCCCACACAGAAATTTCTTGCAGAAAGTTCAGAAATGATCAATAAATTTTCAAATCCACTGGATATTGTACAATCAGTCCTCTTTCTATTTTGAAGATTTGCATTCTATTATCTTGGTTTTCATATCTTTCTCTCCCTGAAAACTTTTCTTTAGTTTACTTTAGTGTCTTCTATTTTACTACTACCCTTTAAGTTTTGGTATTCCTTAGGATTTCCTTCTGCACTCTTCTATTTTAATTTTATGTGCTCTCCCAGGTTGATGTCATCAATGTTCATATTGTAAACTAATATTTATTAAACCAATGACTCCCAAATTTAATTCTTTGGACTACATTTCTCTGTAGAGCTTCAGATCCATATATTTAATGTCCTTTTGGGAATTTCCACTTGGATATTCTATCCTCCAATCCCAACAGCATATCCTAACCTGATTTTTATTAAGTATCCAGAAAAAAAAAGAGGAAGGGTATATGCATTACCATGGTTAAATAAAAATGTTGAATATGGGGGTTCTAGGTCAAGTTATAATCTGATGTCCTTGCATTTTTAGGGTAAAATCAATCAGTGTGACTCATGCTTATGAACCACAGAGATAGCATCTAGGGCAATCTATTCCCCATTGTCTGAGCTCTTAAAAGTGCTTTTAAATGAGCTTGGATAAGAAACATTGCCATTAATTGGTAAGGATTTGATGCTAGCCAGGCATAGACATTAAGCAGACTTCTCAGCACAGAGATGGATAATGATCAGCCTTTTCATGATATCGTTACCAATAGTTCACTCAAATCATGTCTAGATCCATTATCTGTTCTTGTTACTATTTAATTGCAAGGGTACATTACTTGTTAAGTAACACTTCATGAAAATAAATTCCACAGCATCCCATAAAAGTCTTTCAAATTGAAACTTGACTTTTATATTAGGTTCACTTTAAAAACAAATACATCCATACTCGACTCTTGTTTTCAAGGTGAATTGCACAGTATAATTTTATAAATGGTTTCCCAAATAAAATTAATGTGCTCCCCAACACACAATAAAGCTTATATTTTAAAATATTAATAATTTTGTAAAAATTCTTATGTAATCTACAATTTTTCAAGAGAATAGTGGAAATATATTATAAGGCACAACTACTTAAAGAGTTAAAGTATTGACACAAAAATAGAAGGATTGATTAAGTTCAGAAAGTAAGCCAGATACACACAAATTAAGTATATTAATTCCAGGATATTTTAAACCAGCAGGTCAAGTATTTAATAAATGTGTGAGAACAATTACTTTTAGATCCCTACCTCATACCTTACTGAAAAACAATTGCCAGAAGGATTAAAGCATTAATGTAAAAATTAATAAATAAATGGAAATTAATTTCTACAAACTTTAAGTCACAAATATAAAAAAATACAAACCAGACATTATTACCAATTTTACTAAAAATTTTTATTAATTGCATAAGGCTTCTTACTGAAAAGTCCAAGCTTGAGAATGCCTGTCATGTTCACCCTCCCCTTCTAAAATATTTGCACCTACATTTTTCTTCCACATAAAATGCCATTTTGGAGCAACCTGATCCTGGCACCTTAACCCTACAGTTAATTTTCCATGATAGATTATATAATCCAAGTTTCAATTAAAAGGTAGATGATGGTCTTTGAGAATTAAAAGAGTAAAATCAATTCTTCAGTTGCTGAGGGAGATTACAAAACATTTATAAAGTGCATGAAATAAGTTTAATTATTGCACTAATATGACAGTAATTTTTAAAACTATGGAAACAAGAAAAATATTTATGACACAGTACTAACTGAAAAGATCAAATTGGCAAAATGTATGTGTATTACATATACGTATGGACAAACCAGCTCAAAAATAGGAATAGTCATACGATAATGTGAAATTATGGGTAATTGCTTTACTTACTCATAAAACTTTAAAAACCTTTTTAAAAATTTAAAAACACCAGCTTAATATCATTGTTAAATTTCATTAAAGCAGGATTAAAAATTTTAAAATATGCTAAAATCCAATTTTAAGACAGTGTATATGTGTATATTGCCACTTCTAACAGAGAATAATTTGACTGCAGAGAAAACATTAGTTTCTTTATTATTATGAAAAGAATGCAAAGAATTATTCACCCACTGTCTTATTTCTTTACATTAAAAAATAAAAAGATATTTGGTGAATCTATACAGCCTGTATATGAAGTAAAGATATTTTTTGCACCAGAGTAAATAGGTCTCTTGAAGTTGAAAGGGCCCCCAGCTAAATATACACTATGTGCAGGTTATTGGAGTAAGAACAAAAAGTCTGTGTGTGACATTTGCAGATACTAAAAATGATACTCAAATACAAACTCTATTTTCCCATTGGAAAATGAGGGCTTACCACTAAGATAAGAACATTGCTTTCAGAATTTTCTTCTGAACTCTCCAGGCAAGCCTCTATGATTAGTCTGCATTCTCCAAAATCATATCTATTATTGAACTATCAGATAATCCAAGATTGTAAATCTTTGGTCCCCACAATATCAGGGATCATGGAAAAATTTAACATTTAGAATAAAACCGTATTGAAGAAAGTTTTAAATATAATTGTGCTTGCTCTCTCATTTTATTCATGATCTTAATTTTTTAAAAATCAATTTTTCCTCTCCCTCTACCTTTCCCATACATCCTCTTTACCAACCAGATTGTCCTACTCTATGTAACTCTAGTCAACCATCAAATCCAGCATCCACACCTTTGTTCACACTATCCCCTCTTTCCTATTTTCCATCTCCCCTTTCTCCTACCATCAAAATTTCAGTAACTGTCCCAAGCCCAAATTCAACCACAGTCTACCATGGAGGACTTCAGTCATCATTCTGTCTTAGCTGCTATAATTCTTATTTAATGTACCACTCATTTAATACGTACACTGCCCCATACTATTAGATAACTTTTGTTCCCACAGCTTTTCTCTAAGTCTCCTGAGGGTAGAAATCATAGGTTCCCCTTCTTTCTATCCCCAAGCACCAAGAACTAGGCTATAAATTAGAATTCCATGAATATTGGAGGAATAATTTTGGGAAACATTTTAACTTATGGTTCAAGCATATGTGAGAGACAAAAGAAGAGGTTTTTTGTTTGGTTTATTTTTTTAAAGGGCAGTTTTATGTTCACAGCAAAATTGAGCAGAAGACACAGAGATTCTCATATCTCTCCTGCCGTGACACATGCATGGCCCCATTATCAGCATCCCCCAACAATTGGACCTACATTGACATATCATAATCAAAGTCCATAGTTTACATTAAAAGCTCCATTGTTGGTTTTGCACATTCTATGGGTTTGGGAAAATGTATAATGACATTTATCTGCTATTATAGTGTCATACAGAGTATTTACACTGCCCTAAAAATCCTCTGTGCTCTGCCTACTCATCCCTCCCTCAACCTAAGCCTTGGTAACCATTGATATTTTTACTATCATTATAGTTTTGTCTTTTCCAAAATATCATATAGTTGGAATCATACAGTAAGCAGCCATTTCATATTGGCTTCTTTCACTTTGTGATATACATTTATGTTTCCTTGATGTCTGTTCATAGCTTGAGAGATCATTTCTTTTTAGCACTAAATAATATTCAATCATGTTACACAGCTTCAAAGTATAGTAACCAAAGCAGCATGGTACTGGTATGAAAATAGACATGTATATCAGTAGAACAGAACAGAGAACTCAGAAACAAAAGCAAATACCTACAACCAACTGATATTGACAAAGCAGACAAAAACATATGCTGAGAAAGGACACCCTATTTAATAATTGGTGCTGGGGAAATTGAATAGCTTCATGAAGAAAAATAAAACTGGATCCTTATCTCTCAATATATATACAATTTAACTCAAAATAGATTAAAGACTTAAATGTAAGACGTGAAACCATAAAAATATTAAAAGAAAACCTAGAAAAAACTATCCTCAACATTGGCCTAGGGAAAGAACTTATGACTAAGACCTCAAAAGCAAATACAACAAAACCAAAAATAAATAAATGGAAACTTAATTAAACTAAAAGTCTCCTACCCAGCAAAAGAAATAATCAACAGAATAAACAGACAAGCTACAGAATGGGAGAAAATATTTGTGAGCTATACATCTGACGAAGGCCTAATAATCAAAGTCTATAAGGAACTCAAACAAATCAGCAAAAAAAAAAACAAATAAACCCATTAAAAAGTGGGCAAAAGACATGAACAGACATTTTTCAAAGGAAGACAAACAAATGGCCATAAACACATGAAAAAATGCCCAACATCACTAGTCATCAGGGAAATGAAAATTAAAACCACAATGAGTTGCCACCTTACTCTGTCAGAATGGCCATTATTAAAAAGAAAAAAAAATAGATATTGGCATGGATGTGGTTAAAATAAAACTTTTATACACTTTTGACGGGAATGTAAAATAGTACAGCCTCAATGGAAAATAGTATTGAGATTTTTCAAAGAGCTGAAAGTAGACCTCCCATGTGATCTAGCAATCCTGCTACAGAGGATCTACCCAAAGGAAAAGAGGTCATTTTATAAAAAAAAGACAATTACACTTACAAGTTTTTCTTAGCACAATTCACAGTTGCAAAGATATGGAACCAACCTAAGTGCCCATCAAGTGTTAAGTGGATAAGAAAAATGTGATTTTATACATATATATGTATATACACACACACACACACACGCACACACACACACCCCATGGAATAATACTCAGCCATGAAAAATAATAAAATAATGTGTTTTGCAGCAACTTGGATGGAACTAGAAGCCATTATCCTAAGTTAATTAATTCAGGAAGAAAAAACCAAACACCACGTGTTGTCACTTGTGAGTGGGAGCTAAGCTGTGGGTCTGCATGATCATATAAAGTGACATAAGGGACATTAGAGACTCAGAAGGGGGAGGATAGGAGAGGTGCAGCATGAAAAACTACCTACTGGGTACAATATACACTATTCAGGTGATGGGTACACTAAAAGCCTAGATTTTTCCACTATAAAATTCATCCATGTAACAGAAAACCATTTGTATCCCCTAAATCTATTAAAATAAAATTTGTAAAAATAAAAATAATAATGGCCCATTGAAAAATATAAAAAAAAATTTCTGTTGATATTTGTGCTTTGACTCATGTATTATTTAGAAGTGTGCTGTTTCATCTCCATGTATTTTGTATTTGGGGATTTTCCAGTTATCTTTCTGTTAATGACTTCCAGTCTAATTCCACCATGGTCTGAGAGAAGACACTGTATAATTTCTTTTCTTTTCAATTTTTTGAGATGTGATTTATGACCCATAATGTGGTCTATCTTGGTGAATGTTCTGTGTGACCTTGAGAAGAATGTGCAATCTGCTGTCGTTGGATAAAGTCGTCTATAGGTATCAATTATATCCAGTTCATTGATGGTGATGTTGAGTTCAGCTATGTTGGTACTGATTTTCTGCCTGCTGGATCTGTTCCTTTCTGATAGAGGCATGCTGAAGTCTCCAACTGTAATAGTGGCTTCATCTGTTTCTCCTTACAGTTATATCAGTTTTTGCCTCATGTAGTTTGATGTTCTGTGGTTAGGTACATACACATTAAGGATTGTTATATTTTCTTGAAGAATTTATTCCTTTATTATTGTATAATGTCTTCTAATCCCTTATAACATTTCTTCATCTAAAGTCTGCTCTATCTGAAATTAATTTAGTTACTTCTGCTTTCTTTTGATTAGTGTTAGCATAGTATATTTTTGTATCAATTTAAACAATTTTTGTACATGTCTTTTTCTTATAAACAACATATAGATGAGTCTTGGTTTTTGATTCACCCTGACAATTTCGGTATTTTAATCGGTGCATTTGACCATTGACATTCAAAGTGATTATTGATACAGTTGGATTAATATCTATCATACTTGTTACTATTTTTAATTTATTGTCTCTGTTTTTTGTTCCTCTTTTTCTTATTCCACTCTGTTTCTGCCTTTTGTTGAGCATTTTATATGATTCCATTTTCTCTCCAAAAGAAGTTTCTGGAACATTTTAATACAGTAAAAATACAACAAAAGGTTTTGAAAATTTTGCAATTTAAAGTACAGTCCTATGGGAAGAGCCAGTTTCTTAAGTTCAAAAGTAAGATTCACAAAAGAAGTATTTTTCCTTGCTTCAGCATTTATTTTTAAATGTATCTTGTACCCCCAGTCAAAACAATGGAACATATATATACTCTTTTACTTGTTGAAAATACTTTGACTTTCTTTTCAAAGATTTACCTAAAACTAAAAAGTAGTCCTCATTCTTCATTCTTCATAGCAAACAAATAGAGTGCTTTATTATTGTGTGCACATTTAGTTGGGTGTTATTTCCACTTGAATTTCTCCTTTCTGATTTCAGTGGTATTAGTCAAAAGCATTGTGCCATGTGGCTGTACATTCTCTTGGATAAGCAAAAGGATGCTGCTTTGTGCAATTGTGCGCCTGTGATCACAGGTATCCTTAAATAATGAGAAGAGCCTGGCTTTGTAAAGAGGCTTTGAATTTCTTGACTTCAAGTCTCACTTCTAATCGTTAAGGCAATTGGAATTCTCTTTCTGGTCATTTCAGAGACTATTATAAACTGTTACATCTACCTACTTTTCAGAATTAAAGTACTTGAACTTTTTCCTTTTATCTTTGACAGGAGGCAAACATCTCTATTGTCAAAATATGCCTTCACACAGCATAATGGGGATGGACATTTTTTCTTCCTAGGAGTATTGCATTGTCATTTAGTTTGCCAAGATCTGGGATGTGATATTTGTAATCTGAACTTCCAGGAATCAGTAAATACAATTAAATAATTCTGAAAAAGCCAGTCACAAAGATATGGGCTATGACATTTACTCCATCATTTAATTATGTAGAGAAACAAACATTAATAGAATAAATTGGAAATTTTGATCATGCAAAAATGCAGATATGGAGAAAATTTTCACATTGCCTTGCACATTCCATCTTCATGTTTGCCTCTGTGTTCTTTCTTTTTGTAGTTTCTCTACTGCTAATCCAGAAATGTCTTCCAATATTCTTTCCATTATCCAAATGTATCCATCTTGTAAGATCTTACTTGCTGGCATAATTTATGGATTCATTTTATGAACTCAGTAACTCATGTGAGAATGCTTGCTTGTCGACTCTATCTTTTTTCTCTAGTAATTTCATATATTTCTCTTTTTCCAAATCATTGCTAAATTTCTGAGGGTAGGGGCCATAAAATTGTGGTACACAACCATTAAAGATGTAAGAAACTTGAGCAACATCCAGACATGATATAAATATCTCTTTATTTTGAATATGGAGAAACAGACCCCTGGAAGAATTAAATTCATTCATTTATGTATTCAGTAAATGTTTCAGCATCCACATTGTGCTTGGGACTGTGCTAAATACTAGGTATATGATGCAGGATGAAATATAACAGGGTTTCTGTTCCCATGGGCTTCCGTCTGATGGAGGTATGCAGCCATTAATGAAATATCCACTTACAACATGAGATTTATATTTGTGAGAAACATTTTGAAAAGAGATCTACAGTGATATAAAACGATAGAATAGGGGAAATGACCACTCCTTAGGTTCTACCATCAGTGAGAACAGGCTATAGATTAGAAGCCAAATCTTCTACTTCACAGAATAATCCCTTAGATTGTTCACCACATGTGCATTAGATAAATTGTTCCCAATCAAGTGATGAACTACTGTGCAGGTGACCTAGAGTTGAAGGTAAGAGTGGTATACACATTTGAAGACTGAGGCCATTTATCACTTTAGCCAGGTTTCATATGGCTGATTTTCTGCTTTCTTAGAAATTAGTTCTGAGAAAAATATGAAGAAATTGTTATTTACATTGAATTTCGCCAGGATGACATAGGCCAATCACACCATAGTTTCTGTGTTCTGTATCTACTCTACCTCACTTGACTGTTGGGACTTAAGAGTCAGCCAAAATAGATTTAACCATCACCTGGTACTTGAAATTCCAATTCAACATGACAGCTACATTACTGTCTAGTGTATACCTGTACATTTCTATTGCTGAGAAAAGTTCTCTCAAGGCAGCACATTCCATATTCAGTGAGTTCTTTTAGAATGGTAAAGATGTTGATTTTTTAATGGGTTAAAGTATTGCTACCTCCCTAGAGTTAGAACTCTGTATTAGCACCATATTCTAATCCATTGAGATATGTGACAACCAGTGAAAAATGATGTAAAATGCATATGCACACACACACACACACATATATTCTTTGTGAAGACAGGATATGTCAGTTTTCTGGCTTTAATCTTGCAAGTGATGGGTTACTTGACAACGTTAATTCACAGAAACAGAAATCCAAAGCCTCCTCTGTGCATTAAAACTTCCATTTAAAAATATTTAGAAAAGGCTACCAAGCACCTGTGAGCATGTGTGCATATACAAGCAGTTCTCTTTGCTCTGGAACATATTCAAGTGGAAAGCTACTGCTCTGTTTCATAAGTAACAGCAATTTGTGACAATCATGGAATACACTGGGCATCATCAACTGCATTGTTATCTGCTGCAGTACAATTTAATTAGCAAGCCTTTGTTTGATTATCCGCCAGTGCATGCTACCTTAATTGCTCTGTTCCAATTTGAGGACTAAATTTTATCTTATGATGTTAATATATTTGAGAGAATACCTAAACATTCTCAAGTGTTTTTTTTGTCATAGTATGCTCCCTCCTCAACAAAATTGTATTAGAATCTTTGACATCAGCTTAAAATATTCTCAAAGGAATCAAATACTTATTTCTAGACATAAAAATATCTTGACTTCATTTTAGACATGATTTCGTAATTTACGATGCTGCTTAAATCAGGTGACTATAAGAGAATATATTGGTCATTATAATTTCAAGATATTTTTTAGGCGCACGCGTGTGTGTGTGCATATGTATTCTGTGTTTCAGAATGAGTGGTTATAAATGGTCCCTGCTAGGAGGGAGTGAGGCCTAGAAACAGTCAAGTGAGGTAGAATAGATACTTAAAGCAGTTATGGCTTCAGATAAAGAAAGGAAATCTAGACTAACAGGAAGAGAACACAGTAGTTGGAAAGCCAGGTGAGAAATAGTAAGAGATTGTCCAGGCAAGGTATCGGAATCAAGGAAGTTCAAGAAAGGGATGACAGGGCATCTCCCGGAGGAAAAGGGATGAAAAAATATAGTCACATCCGCAAGGACTGGTCAGAGGAGCTTTTGTTCAAGCTTCAAATGCTAGCAACAGTAAACTGGAGGGCTTTGGCCTTTTAGTTTGACTCTTGATAAAGAAATTTTCCAATACTAGAGGCTATCCTATACTCCCTGTTTTCACTGGTGTTTTGTGCACTCCCACGTGTCATTGATAGTAATAATTAGAAATGTATGATCAGACCTAACACATAAAATATGGATTCAAAGGGAACATATAGGAGGTAGATGAAGAAAATATGAGAAGGTTTGACATACGGTATATAATTTTTTCTGACATTACACAAATAAAATATTTTCTCTAAAGTATGTTTTATATGAATGTTGGCTGAATTTATATTGTTAATTGACTCTTGTCTCTTTGGATAACTTAAGTGCTTATGTATTCCCACTAGCCAATTGTAAACTCTTGGAAAGGAAACCTTATATGCCTTTGCGTCCTCTATGTTAGCCGCATGTGAATTTTATAGCATCTGCCCAATCAGGACATGCTAAATTTAATATTTAGCATGTATTTCATAAACTAAAATCACTAATCATGTGCTAAATGCAGGATAAAGTTTTAAAAAATGAAAAGAAGCAAAATTCACACCATGCTAACTCTTGTCTCATGTAAACTCCTCTGGTTTACTGAGGAGACAACTCAATCGGGTCAAAACATGAACATTTTCATTTTCTCCAATCACTGCCTTCAACAAAACTCTGATATTCCTTTCCCATCACATAATGATGGGCATCTTTGAAGCTTTGATATCAAACTTTATTTAAGGCTACCTCTTTTCCTCTCAAGGAGGAACCTAAAGTGAAGAAGAGCCCATGTCTGGCCTTCTTTCCCTCCTCTCACATCAGGGTCTTCAAGGAGATGGAATGGTGCTGATGGAGGTACATGACCTCTTAGTTACACCTCCTCTTCTCTTTTCTCTTCTGGGTCTAGCTTTTCTGGAAGTGTGGCAAGGAAGAGAAAGAGGACACTAAATTGGTGGTGGGGAGGACACTCTGGTCCCATGCTGGCTCCATCTAGTAACCCTGGTCTCACTTGGGTACAAACTCTTCTTTTTTGCTGCTGTGGTGTCAATAACTCAGACGCTTCCCCACTGATGATGTGGATGTCTTCCGTGGGGTGATCTTTAGAATATTCTTGGTGAGACACAGACACTTCTTTCTAAAATCCACCAATACACTAGGCTCACTCACGTTGGGCCTCTATCTGGCTCTGTCCACTTATCTCCCAGGTGATGATCGTATCGCCTGCCCTCTCCTTTTCATAAAGACACAGAACCTTGAAGTCTTCTTCCACAGCTCCAAGAGCTCTGGAGAGCTGGAATGGAGGGATGACATTGCTTTCATCTTCTTCCTTGGCACAGCAGAGTAAGACCCTTCTTGCTGTGCCCTTGTGAATGCTTCAAAGAGGTGCTATTCCCAAAAATCTTTAGATGAAAAGCAGACATTCACCCGTCTATCCTTCATATATACCCACATGCTCCAGAGAACAAATGGTAAGCTTTCTTCTCCCTTTCCTGTGGCAAACATTTCAGAAGGTGGAGTTTCACTCCATTCTGAGGGTACCACTCCTAGGCCTGCAGGCATTACTACCAGCAAGGTTTTCACCTGGGACTTTCGATCATGCAACATCATCAATAATCATGAAAAATGCTAAAAGAAACCCATCATCCTGATTTTTGTGCTTCACAGATACTGTTCTTAGAAATAAATAGATGCCTACCTAGCATTACATCTTAATTTATATTGAAGAATAATTAAATTATAATTTTGAAAAGCAAAAGTAATCTACTTTTTAAGAAGAAAAAATTCATTATAACAAGAATTCTTGATTTTACATGTCATAGTGAATTGCTACAGCAAGCTCTAGAATCGTCTTACTGAAAGCCATAACATTCTTTATACACACAGTGAAGGAAATAGTTAAAACGGTTGTGTGTATAAATACAATAGGTACTTTTAAAATTTAAGTCTTCAAGGAAAGGAAAATTCTGCACTATGACATTGTAGTTAAAGATATGGGGCCTTGATTCAGAAGGCTCTTGGTTCAGGGTTATTAACAGTGTCCTTGAGCACATTTTATGACCCTCCTGAGCTTCACTTCCTTCATCAAAAAATCTGCATAGTGATACTTAGCTCATAGTATTACCGTGGGAATTGAAGTAAACAAGGTGTGTAGACATACAGGAAGTCCCTAATAAATAGTAAACATCACATTTTACCCCACAAATATATACAATTATTTGTCAATTAAAATTAAATTAAATTAATAGTAATTATCCTTATTATTTTGGCAAAATTATCCTCTACATTTGATTTGTGAAAAGGCAATAAAACGAATACTCAAAGAAATCCTTTTAAGAATTCTTTTAAACATAGTTACTTCTTTTTGAAAAAGGATGACATTTATTCTCCTTTAAACTTAAGAATTTGATTCTCTTAATTAAAACCTCATCCAAGGAGATATCAGAATAAGATAAATGCAGAGAATATCACCATTTCACTGAAATAGTGTGTTTCCTTAAGTCCCTTCTATTGTATGAGGTAAGATAGAGTTTTTCAGGTGGAAAATGAGAACAAACTCCATAATTGATGAGTTTGAAAAGATTTTAAGCTAAAAGGAATTAATGTGAAGAGAAGTTTTAGAAGTGCTCAGGCTTCAGTTTTACCAAATTCTGCCCTAACTGGTGCATTTTTGTATATGCTCCCATTGTCCCTCATACCATCAGGTAGAGGTAAAATTGTGCAATTTATAAGCTTCCCTCAGGCTTCAAATTTGCACAATTGAGTCCAATCCTGATGAATGTAGTTGTTTCAAATTTAAGCTTCATTTTGTCCAGACTTTTCCTACAGCAAAGATCATCTGTCCAACCTCCAAACTTTATGGACTATAAAATGTTCTTCACAGTCAGAATATACTTACCCAGAACTCTAGAATTTCATGTCCCTTCTTCTTAATGGATATTTTCAGTATTATTTAATTAGTAGTTCCTATTATATTCTGACCTATAGCATGCATTATAATGAAAAGAATCCCCTAAGCTTTGTATTCCTTATTTCTATTTCATAATAGGGCAAAATCATTATCATATTTTTGACTCTACCTACCCAGAAAAATCCTTATCTTTAATGAAAAGTAAAGACAAAAATTAAATTATTTCAATTTTTGGTTAAGTTGTGATATCCCTTTTTATTAATTTGTTTCAGCAAGTAAAAAGATAATACAATAATCGAGTTCTGTTTTGAATTCAGAATGATCCAATTTATTTAACATGAGAAAAAATTTAGACAAATAAGACAAATGAACTTTAGACTAAGGAACTCTATATATACTAATAGTAATGTTAATGATGGTTAATACTTTTTGAGTTAGGCATTTGCTATGCAACGGGCAGTGTTCTAGGCACTTTGTATATGTTAATTTCACTGTATTTTGAAAGCAGCCCCTTGAGGTGAGCATTAATCATATCCTCATTACTGTAGTGGGGAAACTAATAAATAGAAATATGAATCACTTACTTAGGTTTCGTCCAGCTGGTGAGTAACACAGACAGCATATTAGAAGAAATAATGTTAGTGAAAAATATTTCACCTGTGATCCTGAGCTGCACATTTTAAAAAGTGCTCAATGTACTTAAAAATATTGATGATAATTCACCGTAGTAATTAAATTGTAAAATAAAATGCTCTTAAATTATATAAAACTAAAAATGTAAAACAAATAACACATGCATATTAAAGTGATAATTAAAAATAATATACTTACAATAAATAACATTTAGAGTCTATATGATTAATGTGTTTAATGAGTACTAAATCTTTCTCTTTACAGAGTTATAGGATATTCTGGTTTTGAGACTCTGTTATTAGTACAAACTCATTTGATTCAGGAGGAAAATAGTATTTAGAAGTAGTCACTGAGAAATTGTTCTCTACTTCCACTATGGAGCCCCTCACATCCTCCAGGACCCTACTTCTAGCTGGACCCTACTTCTAACCCCCAAATTATTTTAGAAAGTGGGAAAATGAGTACATGATCTGGGCCACTTCTTTTTTTCCTTGAGGTAGGGTCTTGCTCTGTCACTCAGGCTGGAGTGCAGTGGCATGATCATAGCTCGCTGCAACCTCAAACTCCTGAGCTTAAACAATCCTCCTGCCTCAGCCTCTGAAGTAGCTGGGACTACAGGTGCACATCACCACTCCCAGCTTTTTATTTTATCTTATTTTTTGTAGAGACTAGGTCTTGCTATGTTTCCAAGGTTGGTCTTGAACTCTCTATATGTAATCTATATCTGTATTTTATATACGAATATATATATAAAAACCTATTCTGAGTCATTTAGAAGTTGTAGATGTATGTCCCTTTATCCCTAAATTCTTCAGTTTATATTCCCTGAAAAACACATTGTCTTATATAACCACGTAACAATGATCAAAATTAGGAAATTAACTCTGATATATTATTATCTCATGTATAGACTTTATTCAAATTTCATCAATTTCCCAGTAATGTTCTTTGAAGAAAGGACAAAAAGAAAATAGTTTCTTGTGCAAAATCCAATTCAAGATTCCTCTTTTTATTTAACTAGTGTGCACCTTCAGTCTCTTTTGATCTGGTACTGTTGTTTAGTCTTTCATATCTTTCTTGACCTTCACATTTTGAAGAACACAGGCCATTTATTAAAAAGCATATTGTCCATTTTGTGTTTATTTAATGTTTCCTCATAATCAGATTTAAGTTATATGTTTTGTACAGAAGTAGCACAAAAGTGATGTGTACTTGGAACATCATATCAGGATGTACATTATATTATTAATACATTATTAACCCATCTTAATCACTTGGCTAAAGTGGTGTCTGCCAGGTTTCTCCATTGTAGAGTGACCATTTTCACTTTGTCCCTAATAGTATTTTATGGAGGAGATACTTCGAGACTATGTAAATATTATCCTTCTCACCAACCTACATCCACCATTTTTAGCTTCTATTAAAGTTTCTTGCCTCAAACAATTATTATTATGGTGGTTGCCAAATGTTGATCTTGTATTTACACTTTTCTTTCAACACATATTAATTATCAATCTACTATGAAGAATGCCATTATTTATTCTTTTTTATTTCAGTGGGATATAATTCTTTACCGCCATTATTTTGATCTTCAGAATTATCCTAAATTTGTCCAATGGGATGCCTTTCAGACTGACTCCTATGTCCTTTTCACATGTCCACATCATTCTTTGTCTACCTTCTTACTTTGTGACACAGAAAACTGCCCCAGGTTCATCCTGTGCTTTTTCATCCCATGCCCTAGAATTAGCCAGTTCTCCAGAAAGTCCTGGTTTCTTTTAGAGGGGACTAGGGTCTATAAACCAAGACCTATGGGCATGTGAACCCAGTAGCAATCTATTAAGATGTTGTTGTTCTTTGCTCCTCTCAGCATAGATAGCTGGGAAATATTTGTAAAAAGATTTATTTATTTATTTATTTACATATACATACACATCAATATGTATTTATCTCTCATCTATCCATCTTTATAATCATAAGCTCATACTCATTCTTCCAATTCTAATAAAATACCATATGTCATTGCAGCGTCTTTCAGACTTGGAATTTGATTTTACCTTACCTATAATCTAATAAGTTAGCCTGTTATTGTTTCATGGATGCTGACAGAAGAGACAAGACTTCTGAGTCAAAGACAGAAGACATTTTTACTCACAGCACAGCAAGCACCATGATTTGCATGGGTTCCTCTTGCTCTCAAGTCCCATGGGGATGATACAAGGGCCCCAGATGAATACTGGGCACACAGTGGATTCACAGTGTAGCTGAAGAACACTGAGTTAGGGAAATTTACTGTTTTGTAGCAAAATAAGTAAATCTGTTTTTTTTTTGTCTTAAAGGGGGTCATGAATTCATCTCTCAAAATTACTTGCACACTCAACTCTGAGAATTGATCTGTGTAAGAAGTGGTCAGGGTGTTGCATTCTTGGCACACCCAGAAATTATGTGCAAGGATACTCGGGCCCGGTTATAGAGTGTTTCTCCCAACACTTGCCCTGTCCCGTTTTTGTAATATCTTTTTCTGACAATGAGAACTTGGTTTCTACCATGCTTATTTCATTTACGTATTTGCTCAGTCCTAGAATATGTATTAAGTAGCTTCAGAATGCCCAACCTATACCTTTGAAAAACAAACCTACCAACTACTAACTTGTTTTCTGTTCTTTTTTCCTTTATTCTGAAAGTATATAGTTAAAACACTGTATTTAATAATTAATTGGGTAAGTTCTTTATTTCCCACTTATGTGCATTATGTTATCCATTTGTTTCTGTTTGTATTGTTCTTCCTCCTTTCTTGTTTATTCCATTTATTTGCTTTTTGAGTATTTAAAATAACATGTTCTAAAATTCAAAACTATACCAAAAGTTATACTAAGTAAAGTCTCGCTTCTTGTTGCCCTCCTACTTTCCTTTTTCCCTATGCTTTCCATCTCGTTTCAAGCCACCTTGGCAAAGACAAGTTTCTTATTTTTATTTCTTTTCCTCAAATTCACCAGCTCTTCACTGTCACTGTCCTGAATTGCATAATTTTTGGATTAGAAATGACTTTCTAGGTAACCAATCATATTTTTTTACAAAAACATTATACTCTTCTTAGCTACTCATAACCAAGGGAAAACTAAAGAAATCAACCCCACACAATTTCTTCCCACTCTAAAATAAGGAAATCAAATTAAATTAAAACTCTTTTCTAATGTTTGCTCCATTGGAAAACTCTTGATAAGGATATATAAACGATCCTAGATTATTAAGTGTACATATGGGAAATAAACATTTATTCTGCCTTTCTTGTACAAAATCCATATGAAAATAATCAAATAGTTGATGAGAGAATGTTCTTTAAAAATAATTCTTGGGATATTTCACTTAGTAGAATGAGTTCCGTGATCGTACCTGTGAGTAGCTACTGCACTCCAGTCTGGGTAATGTAACAAGACCCCAGCTCTTCAAAAAAAAAAGGCGGGGGGGAGTTGATAATGGTATTGTCGTCAAATTTTTCTAAAATGTCTTTACCCTTTAAAGATAAACAAGTAGGCATGTACAGATAAAGTGATATCATATCTGGGATTGAATTAAAAATTCCAATGGGGGTGACTGGGCAGAAATATGGATGAAACTAGATTGGCATTACATTATTAAAACTGAAGTATCCCTGTATTTTTATATTTGAAATTCTCCATGATAAAAATGTTTTTAAAAATCAGATAACAGATGCGAAGGTCAGTGAAGCGGTGCGGAGTTCGTCTTCCCCGCGGCGGGTCTGGGCGCTGCGGACCCGCAGTTGCATTTCATCGGGGTGGAGACCAGAAGCAGCGCTTCCAGCAGCTGGTGCGCCAGGTGCCCGGACTTTGCTGGGAGAAGTGCAGCGACAAGCCGGGGCCAAAATTGGACAGTCGGGCTCAGGCCTGTTTCGTGAACTGCGTTGCGCGCTTCGTTGACAGAACACAGTTCATCTTGAATCACTGGGACAGACCCAAAAGTCCAAGCCGGTCTTCTCAGAAGGCCTTTCTGACTGATCTCAGCATTACTTCTTTGGAATAGAAAGGTACTTCAAGAAATGAAGAGCTGTCGATGGGATGATTGAAGAAACAGCTGTTGGAGGGATTGGCTCCCACTTTTTGTCACTCTTGGGACATCATGTCATCTGAGAAAGAACAAAGACTAATTGTGCATGTGGCCGGGAGCTTGAGGGTTGTGTGCATATTTGGTTGTGATTTTTAATGCTAATCTTGTGAAAGTAATTGACAGATGATTGGAAAACTTTGTTAGATGTGTATGACTGTGTGTGGGACTATGCTTTTCTCAAAGTCTCATTAACTTCTTCCTGTAATTTTGATAGTGGAACTGCTTTCTATAAGTTGATAGTGGGACCACGTAGGTAAAATCTCTCATTTGTGCGGATTCATTTCAGATTTCTGGGGAGATCATTGTGTCTTTCAGAAAGGATAGCAGTGGGGGAAGGGCAATTTGGCACTTAACTGTGGGCCTCCTTCTGGATAATTTCCCTCCCCCATACTGTGATTTACTGAAATATCTACATTAAAGTATGGTCTCAAGGTGTTATAGGCAGACTGAGAGTCTAGAGGTCTTTAGGCATAAAGGAATCTAACCAGTTAACACAAGTCTCATCATGAGACTACCACAAGGAAGAAGTTAACTTAGCTTGTGTATCAGGGTATAAAAAATTTAAAGATGTGCCTAAATAAGTTATAAAGATTTAGGCTAATCAAAAACTAATAGCAGTTCCAGGCAGAGGTGCACGCCTGATGTTAAATAAGTATAGCTTTCATTTACTGTATTCTTTTGATCACTGAAAGAAAAACTTCTATGAGATTCAAAAAAAAAATCATACAATATTAACTTTTCTCCTTGGGGACACTAACAAGTACAAAATAGAAATTTGGACATTGGTAAAAATATGTTTTAAAGTCTACAGCTCTCAAATGTAATAAAATACTTGTTCTGCTAAACTTTATCAAGCTAAGAAGGTTCTAATATTGGCGAAGCCCAGCTTCACTTTCCTTGAAGTGATCTAATTTCTGTGACGTGATGTGTCAGAGCTATTCTTGAGTCCTGCAGCCTGAACAGAGAGAGATATGACAAACATGTATAGACAGCCAGGGCTGACTCATTTTTAAAATGCTATTACTTGTTTGAAATTGAGATCACCCCAGATCAATTTTCTCAAGGAGCTAAAGTGTTTACGTAGTCTAGAATTAAATTCCTTTCCTATTATAGATATTTTAAAAATTAAGGTGTAAAGTATTTTAATGTAAAATGTTGATTCAGGCTAAGTTTTAGATGGTATTTTATTAAATGCTCCAGAAATAGTAGTAACCTGGCAAAAATATATATCGACATAAGTTACTCTATTTGTTTAAGTTTTATTTCATTTTTGACTAACAAATGATTGTATTTATTTATGGGGTGCTATGTGAGTTTTCAGTACAGGTGTATATTTTATAATGATAAAATCAGGGTCATTAGCATATTCATCTACCTCTTACACTTACTTATTACCATCTGCTCATACCCATTCAATGTGGTACCTCTCCTGATACAACCATAGTACTAAAATGCAGAGGACTCCAGAACTGTAAATCCTCACAGCAGCAATTCAGGACCATGGCTTAACAAGACTATTCTTTTTAGCCCTCTACAGGAGGGTCATTTCCAAACACTAAGGCTCATATCTGCAACAAATGCCTCCTCCCACAAGACATGGTTTTGCCTCTAAAACTGAGGAATTTCAATCTAAGTAAGGGAAAATGTTAACTTCTGATTGAGCTAAAGATATTTCTATTAGTCTCATGGGAACTGAGTTCTTAGGAAATAGACACCATTGCCAAACATGTATCCAGAGATCCCTGGAACACCCTGACAATTAGTTCTTTTGATAGGTAAGTGGTACTTTTGATACCTGTTAAGGTCTTTCCATAGTTTGGTTTCAGATATGAGAAGTTGTTTCAGGGTCACAGCAGACTTAACTGAAGATAATAAGGGATGCTTATAATTAGATGAAAGGCTCCTGACTTCACTGGGTGCAACCTTTGTTACACAGAAATTTCCTGTGTACAAATAGCTTGGAAATTGGAAATTATTCAGGAAATTGCTCAAAAATGACAAAATGGCTTAATATTTTAATGTCAAGTAGTTTAAACCATTGGACTGGAGACATACAAAATCCAGAGGTCAATTCTGAATTTCACAATTGAATTATATATTTCAGTGTCTAAAATCTATTCTACTAGAGAAAGTTTGAGAGTTTAATCATAAATTACCTAGGAAAAAAGACTAAAAAATAATTTCAAAGAAAAAAAACTCAGTTACAAAAATGAACATATCTGTAAAAGAGAAGAGCACTGTAAGAAATAAAAGTTCTTTGAATCCTATATTCCAGAAGCAAAATGGTCTATAACTGTTGAGTGAAGCTAGCGTTATCAGAAATTCTGAAAAAGTTTGAGTCAGCATTTCTGAATTAGGCATGGTAAACCTCAGAAGAGTTCTGGAAACTGGAATTAACCAGACAGAATTTTTCCAACTTTAAATAGCCAGACACAAACGTGACTTTGACTACTTAATTATAAAGCAAATATCTCTAAGCTTAGATAGGTACCATCTATTCATTTTGATATAAATATACTTACTACAAGGGAAATAACTCATATACTAATCTTGACATACATTTACAAATAATAGGAAAGACAAGCAGAAAGAACTAGAAGTCTTAGCTCAAGAATTAAGATGCTCCTATGCTCTAAATTATGCAATCAATATTTCAGAAAGCTCATTTATACCCTCTTTCCATTAAAAAATAAGCTTATTTTCAGTTCATTATAAAATAGTGGATGTTTGGTTAGAATTACACTTGGTGTCAGGAGATAAATGGTAAGATTTGTAAAACCAACTTTGACTCAGGTTTTATTTCCAGTGTCTTTTACCTCATCTTGTGTCTTTTACATCTTCATCTTACGGGAGGACAGTATAGAATTCTCAGAGGATACAGAGGTGTGTTAATTACTCCAACACGTGTTGGACTATAGTAGCTTTAACAGCATGGATAATCTTATAAATATCCTTAATGTCATCATTCTTTGTGCTACCTAATCAAAGAACTGCTGAAATTCTGAGACAAATAATACTGACTGAGATTAGCTTACAATTTACCAGTTCTCATATTTCAGAATTCCAGTGAATATGTTTTTGTGTCTTGAGGTCTTACTGAAATGCTTTCATTATGTACAACCCAACTATCTTTTAGGTGGAATGGATTCTGTTAAATGGAAATCAGCAATGGATTTGATTATGTAAATTTGAGGTGTGGAAATTAAGGAGATATTAGTAACTATGCTACCAAAGGAAAATTGACAAGTCTGAGAAGGAAAAGAGAAGACATCAAAAGGCAGAGGAGGAGAAAGACTTGGTGAGATAATGAAAGTCCACACACTCAAATGAGAATCTTTCCCTAAACCTTCAACAAGGACAATTAATCTCAAAAAAAACAAAAAAGTATATACTGATTTTTTTTTATATAGGAAAATAAAGGTAAGGAAACTAAGTTCTGCATCTGGGCTCACATGAGCAAAACATACCAATATACAAGGGGACTTCAAAAAGTTTGTGGAAAATGGAATTAAAATGTAAAAGTAAATAGATACAAACTTTATTTCTCAGAATAAGTTCTGTCAAATTCAAGACACTTTTGTAAGCAATGATACTAGCCATTTAGTTTATCCTTAAAGACTTGAGGGTCCTGGGAATTTAACCATGTCAGTGTGGTCCTTTTTACATTATTAACTGAAGAAAAATGGATGACCTTCACAAACTTTTTAAGATTATAAAAGAAAAAGAGATCAGAGGAGCCAAATCAGAACTGTAAAGTAGATACATAATGATTTTTCATTGAAACTCTCACAAAATTACCCTTGTTTGGTAAGAGGAATGAGCAAGGAGCATTGTCATGGTGGAGAAGATCTCTGGTGAAACTTTCCTGGGCATTTTTCTGCTAAGGTTTGGCTAACTTTCTCAAAACACCCTGATAATAAGCAGATGCTACTGTTCTTTGGCCCCCCAGAAAGTCAATAAGTAAAATGCTTTGAGCATCCCAAAAAACTGTTGCCATGACCTTTGCTCTTGACCAGTCTGCTTTTGATTTGACTAGACCATCCCACCTCTTGATAGCCATTGCTTAGATTGTGCTTTGTCTTCAGGATAATACAGATAAAGCCACATTTCATATCCTATTACAGTTCTTTAAAGAAATGCTTCAGAATCTTGTCCCAATTTGTTTAAACTTTCCATTGAAAGTTCTGCTCTTGTCTGTAGCTGATCTGGACATGAAGTTTTGGTGCTCACTGAGTGGAAAGTTGGCTCAACTTTAATTTTTCAATCATAATTGTGTAAGCAGAACCACTTGAGATGTCTATGGTGTTGGCTATTGTTTGTGCTGTTAATTGTTGATCTTCTTCATTAGAGCATGAATAAGATTAATGTTTTCCTCACAAATTGACGTGGATTGTCTGTCCCTGTGGGTTTCAGCTTCAACATTGTCTTATCCTTTTTCAAAATGAGTTGTTCATTTGTAAACTAATGATTTCTTTGGGCATTGTCCCCATAAACTTTTTGTAAAGCATCAATGATTTTGACATTCTTCCACCTCAGCTTCAACATCAATTTGATGTTTGTTTTTGCTTTAATTTTAGCAAAATTCATGTTGTTCTAATAAGGTCTCTTTTCAAACTGTTATCTTACCCTTCTTAGTGCCTCAAACTAGATCCTGTTCAGATATGTTATAACAAATTAGAATAAGTTTATATTTGGTAAAAAAAATGAAATCCATGCATTTTTTCAGAATATGCATTTTTCATGAATTTTTGAAGACTCCTAGTATATGAATGAAGGAGTCTTGTGCAGAAGAGGGTGCAAACACCTAGATATTAGCAGATAATGCTGGAAGGGCTTTGACCTTCCAGGGGAAATCTGAAGATTCAAGCTAATTGGGGAATTAAAGAGAGCTCTAGTTGATTTCTTGGTTAGAGAAGCCATTGCAGATATGTACATAACTTTATGCATTTAAAAACATCTCAATAAGTTTATTTGTAGGAGATATAGAAGGACAGTAGTGTTGAAAATTCATAACTGAATCGTTTCACCCTATTCTGATAACTTCTGGAAGCACTATGAGAAAGCAAAGTACTGTCCTTCTTTTTTGGGATGAGAGATTTAAAGCAATTTTTACCTTAAATGAGAATATATGCCTAATAACTGCAATCTTTGCTCTTAGAATAAAATGAGTATAGATACTATAGGACCTGAAAATTTTAAAAAGTAAATCTATAACCATGGAAATGTGCAACTCTTATTTTATTTTAGTTTGGTTTCAGTTTTACTTCAAAGAATTGCCTAAAGGAACATTTTTATCATGTAATTCCAATGTCAGTTTAAGATATCAACAGGGAAAATGACAATGTTTAGCAAACAAAAGAACTTCTGAGGGTAGAAAAATAAAAGAAGTCTATTATAAGAATGTCTTTCTTTTATATACAGAAATATATTTTTCTTCTAGTTATTTCTTAAACCAGAGGGAAAGATATATCAAGAGGGCAGAGCAGCCTACCCTTAACCCTTCCTATAGAAATTATCACCCCCACCAGTACTTACGGCTTTGGAAAACAACTCTTCCATTTTTTTCCTTGGGAACCTAAGACCCAGGTTTAATAGATCTTTTTATATCAGTTTTTAAAGTGAGAAATCTGATTTTCAAAGTTACCATATATTATTTTAAATACCCAATTTAAAAAACAATTATGAGGCATGTAAAGAAACTGGAAAGTATGGCCCATATGCAGGGAAAAAAAAGATCATCATTTTAGAAACTGTCCTGCAGAAAGCTCAGACAATGATTTCCTAGATAGTCTTTAAATCGACTATCATAAATATGTTCAAAGAAGTAAACTATGCTAAATAACTAAAGGAAAAGCATGCAGGTGATATCTCACCAACTAGAGAATAGCAATAAAGAGTCAGAAACTATAAAAAAGAAGCAAATAGTAATTTTTGAGTTAAAAAGTATGATAACTAGAATAAAAAATTTATCAGAAAGTCTCAATAGCATATTTGAACTGGCAGGAGAAATTATTGGCAAATGCAAATATAGGCCAATTGATCTTAGTTAGTCTGAGGAACCAAAAGAAAAACTGAAGACAGAATAACGAACACACCTCAGAGACTTGTGGGACATCATCAAATGTATCAAATACACATAATGAAAGTCCCAGAGGGAGAAGAACGAGAGAAAGAACAAAAAGCATATTTGAAGAAATAATGACAGAAAGATTCCTAATTTTTATGAAAAAGATAAATTTACACATACAAAAAGCTTCACAAATTTCAAGTAGGATAAACTCAGAGAAAGCCATATCTAAATGTCACTGAAAGCAGTGGGAGAGAAGCAATATAGCGTATATCACCCTAAAGATCTGTAAGATTGACAGCTTATTTCTCAGTGGAAATTATCGAGGCCGTAAGGCAGTAAGATAACATATTCAAAGTGCAGGAAGGGATAAGGGTAGGCTGTTTTATCTTATATTTCTCTGAATCTTAGAACTGTCATTGTCTTGCTGAGGATTCTCTGCCTTTTCCTTGGTTCTTCAGATAAGACGTCATTTTGATCATTTTCCCCCCATCCATTTTCATTAACTCTGATAAGGGGTAGAGATGAAGAATAAGGGTGATGCTTTCAAACAATGGAATTAATGAGAGGCCCAAGTACTATGAGCATATGCCAGAATAGTAGAATTAACTAAGTACAGGAAAAATAAAAAGATGAGTGATGATGTTGCTGAAATATGAAAAGGGACACGGCTCAGAGTCAGACAAATTTTTATATTTTGATTCTGCTTTACCATTTTTCTACCAAGGATAAGTAATAGTCCTGTATCTTAAATTTTGAAAGATTAAGGTATTCTTATGGATCCAGAAGTTTGGGGTCAGTGGAGAGATTGAGAGGATTTTCCAGATGGGGAGAAAGTATACAGAGCTGAAAGAGATGGAACACTCAAAAGACAAATGTTGGTAAGGAGGTGGGTGGAGAAGTTGGAACCCTTGCACACCGTTGATGAGAACGCAAAATTGTGTAGCTATTGTGGAAAACAATATGGAGGCTTTCTCAAAAAATTACTATTCACTCAAGGAAAACACCCCACAGTGATGGTCTTTTGGAAGGCCTAGGTCTTAATCAGTCGTGGAAGAACCAGGATTTAAGAACAAAATACTGTAACATGTTTTTCTCCTTTTTAAGTAAAAATTTTAAATAAAAAAATTTTTAAGGAAAAATTGGGTAGCCAAAATTGGAGAATGTTATTGAATGAGTGCAGAATGATGGTTACAGAGGCTGGGGGTGAGGGGAATGGGGAGATGATGGTCAAAAGATAGACACGAGGAATAAATGATAAGTATTTAAGAGGATAAATATGTTAATTAGCTTGATTCAATCATTCAACACTGTATACATATATCATAACCTTTGTTTTCCAAAATTATATGTATTTAAGATTTATCTAAAAATAAAATAAAATAAATATGAGGAAAATAAAAAGATAATGTGATCTATTTTATAGCTCTGCCATACTATCCGTATCTAGTTCTCTATTTCTCCAATTTTACTATTTTTAAATCAAGCTGTGTATGAATAATAACAACAACAAACAGAAGTGGAGTATGGTGTCAATGATGCTCAGAGTCAAATAAAATTATGACCGTGTTCATTTTACTTAGCAACGTGGAAATCATTCTTGACCTTAAAAAAAGCTTATATAAATAGTTTGGAGCAGAAGCCAAATTGCAATAGATTAAGGAGTAATTGGGATATATTAGAGAGGACAAAATAAATGCTGTCTATTGTTCCCAGGGATTTGACTATTACCAGGAGAAATTTATAATGGTATAATAGTTAAGAGTATTCTATGCTACCCAGAGACAAGAGTTAGGCCAACTTTGGTGAACTTCTCATGTTTGGGTACAGAAAAAAGCCATTATTTTTTAGTTTTGTATATTAAAAATGTTTTCAAAATAAAACTTGCTTTTACTTGAATTTCAAATTTCATCATCATAAATATTTTAGGCACTGGAGAGTCATTTTCTATTCCTTTTTATTATAAATGGTTTTGTAATTTTAGAACAATTTTTCTAGATTTAGTTTGATTAAAACACTGTAACTTTCTCCCTTTGCTTCATTCTCAAATATCAATTGATTTTAAAATGTTCCTAAAGAGAAAATAGACTATTTTTTTAAGTGTATGCTATACCATCAAGAATCAGGCAATAGACACACATCACAATGTGAGAACATATAGCATTTTATGAGATGAATTCCAAAGCAGCATAAAATAAAATTATCAGTGAGTAATGAAATAGAAGGATAGAAATATGGATCTGTAGTTGCTATTCAGAGACTCAGAAATGTAATCATCATGATTTGAGTAAAGCAAATATATCTTAATAAGTCATTTAGCATCCCCTTGAGATTTCAGTACATAAATACTTAAAAGTAGATAATTTTAGCAACTCCACAACAGTTTTTTCCAGCCCAAAGTATTGGAAGAACCTTACCTGTTCTTTTCCTGCCTAAAGTATTGGAAAATTATAACATAAATCTATAATACAACTTAATTTCCTGTACATCCTCCATGATAGCTCATTGGCTTGTTGAGAAACTGAAATTTCCTTTAGAATACAAACACTTAAAAAACAGAGATGGCTCCTTTAATATTTCCGGCATGTGAAAATTTCCAGAAGTCGCTCAGTAAATATTATCCAGAAAGTATCCATCCATGTAATATTGTATTATATTAACAATAGCTGGATACTTTCCGGACAGACCTCACATTAACATGACAAATTTATAAGCTTGACCTTATTTTCTATGTGTGAATTTTGAGTTTTTGAATAGCCAGAACATTTTATTTTACTCATAATGTGTGACTAAGCTATTAAAGCGTTTTTCTTTTCTCCCCACTCCCTTTCCCCAGTTAAATCTGTTTTGAAAATAATTGTAATTTCTTTTACTTGCAGATGTCAGATCTCTTGGAGGAAAACACATGGTTATGTTACAGGAGGCAGTTCCTACTGAACTACTAGTAACAGTGGGGTTTAGTGAACGATGGGCAGTGGGAAGAAAGTGCTGCTTTGATACTTCTAGGAAAAGAGTCAGGTGAGAAGGAGAGAAACATCAATCGATAAAACAAAGAATTAGACCAGGATCAAGAACTTCAGTGAAAGGATTAGCCTTTGCAAAGAGGGATGTCTGCTTCTCTGAGAGAGGAGAAAGGGGAGAAGGTACATTCACATACACTTTGGTTTTGAGGAGGAGGTGAGGGAGTTCAGATAATTTACAGCAAATAATCTTGAACTTCATAAAATCTCGCCAGGTCACTGGCAAAGAACAGAGGGGTGAAGTGGAGGGGTTTGAATAAAAGGAAAGTTTAGAAAAGGTGCTGTAGGTAACGCAACAGACATACTACTGGGGAAAGTTTTTCCGGCTATAGCAAAGCTGAGCTTGCAAAGCGTGGCTGGATCGTTCAATCCAGTGATGTGACTGGAACCATCAGCACTCATAAGTGTGCCCAAAAGCAGAGACAGAGACTCTAACCCAAGGTTAGAGATTAGCATGTTGCTTGTAGTATAATGAACACAAACATGAACTTTCAATGGCTTTCAACTTGTATGAACAACCCCCTGCAGGTCTCGGTGTGTGGGGGTTGCATGAGTAAAGAATGAATAAATATATGTAGGTGCTTCCTTTTCTCTCGTTGTTCATTATTCAGAGGACTACGATAACCTATTGTTTTGGCTTTTTGTTGAGAATGGCTACATAGAAAGATGTGCCAACATTTTGCACATCTTAGAACTTCTCTCTTTCTGGACTCAATTTTCTTATCTAGGTATGAGAGGTAAGAATATTGATCATTTGTTCTATTGCCCTGCACTATTCTAAGTACTTCGCATGGAGTATTTCATTTAATTTGTACAACGACCCTAAAAGATATGTTCTATATTCAGCATTGTATAGATGAGAAAACTGAGGACTAGAGTAATTAAGTAGCTCAAATTCACATGTCATGAAAATGAAGGACCTGGGTTCAAACCCAGATTATCTGAGTTTAAAGCCATAGAACTGTGCTGTGTGTGTGTGCATTTTTTATATATATGCATAATCAATTCAGTATTCTGAAATTTAAAGATCATTGGAGGACAGAACCATGGATGGTCACCAGGAAGAACTTACAAGAAAGTTATCAATATCTATCAAATTCAGAAAAGAGTAACTTTTTAAGAGAATGAAAGAAAAGAAAACTTCAGTGGAATCTGAGACAACTTAAGTCATGATTTCTTACAAGAGATCTTTTGCTTTGCACTTCAAATATGGAATGCACAGAGCCAGGCATAAGAGAGGATGTGGCAAGGTGTTTTCAAATTAATGGTATAAACTTCACACAAATTTTTACATCATAATTTCCCCCTAGGTAGAAAGTTGAGTATTATAATAATATACAAAATTATGCCATTTAATTGTAACATAAAATTAGTATAGTTTTTAAGCTAAAACTTGGGGCTTAAAATGATGTTCACTTTTCCACAATCGTAGGCCATGTACCCATCCTTCTAAGGATGAATATTCATGTTCTTCTACCATTAAAAGCATACTAGGAAAATTTTTTTTTTTTTTTTTTTGAGACGGAGTCTCACTCTTTTGCCCTGGCTAGAGTGAGTGCCGTGGTGTCAGCCTAGCTCACAGCAACCTCACACTCCTGGGCTCAAGCAATCCTTCTGCCTCAGCCTCCCAAGTAGCTGGGACTACAAGCATGCGCTACCATGCCCGGCTAATTTTTTCTATATATTTTTAGTTATCCGATTAATTTCTTTCTATTTTTAGTAGAGACGGGGTCTCGCTCTTGCCCAGGCTGGTTTCGAACTCCTGGGCTCAAACTATCCACCCGCCTCGGCCTCCCGGAGTGCTAGGATTACAGCCGTGAGCCACCGCGCCCGGCCTTATTGCCTCTTTTAAAAATCTCTAATGTTGATTTTCTTCCTGCATAGGAAGCTTCTTTTGAATATCTACAAAATGAAGGGGAGCGACTCCTTCTGGAAGCCATGGATGAGTTGGAAGTTGCTTTTAACAATACAAATGTCCGCACTGACTGTAACCACATCTTCCTCAACTTTGTGCCCACAGTCATCATGGACCCATCAAAGGTACATTCCTTCTTAGCTTCTCTCCCCGCACTAGAAAGCACAAACAAAGGGATTCATTCATACTTACCTCACTTGGACTTAGAAACAGGTACTGTTTTCCAATTGGTTGATCCCTTAATCTTTGAAGTTTACAGAATCCTTGTAAGACTGAGTTTCTGGGATGGTGTCAAAAATTTGATAAAGCCATTAAAAACAGACCTCAAGACTGAAGGTGGTGGTATGGTGTTAGCTTGCTGGTCACTTATAAGCAGTACAAAAACATAAAACCCTTTTCCTTTATTAGTACCTGTTTTATGATATTTGCCATGATAGTGATCCTGTTTTATTCCCTAAGATTTCTCATCTGGAATAATTAATTTTGCTGTTATTGAGCATTTTGGCTAAATTACTATTTTAATTGTTACTTACCTAGTGGCCTTAGCGAGATAATGTACCTTCTCAAACAAAGTATCTAACCTATTTTTCTTTAGTATTTTTCCACAGGGAGAGAATTTGGCTGATAAGGAATTTCACATGTATTACGTATATTTTCTTCCCTGAGGCTCCATTCTAATACATTCTATATAATTTAAGGAAGGAAAACAAGGTGATTTTTGTACTTGACCTTTTATCCCAGGTGCAATAAAGACAGGCTACTCTCTGTGTTCCCACCAACTCTTTCTATCATGTTATGGAATTTGGGTAGGAGAACCAGTATTTCTCTTTCTCAAGTTTAGTCATAGCCATGGACTTTTGCTTTTTGAACTTAGTATCTAAACTGAAGTATAGCATTCTACTTTTTTCTTCAAGATTCCGAGTTAATAATGGGTTCCTTTTGTCTCTCAGGAAACCCAAGGACAGTACTACTCATTAAGTCTCAAATCTCATCATCTAATTTAAGCAAAACTACTAAAGGCCAGGTGTGGTGGCTCACACCTGTAATCCCAGTGCTTTGGGAAGCCAAGGCAAGAGGATTGCTTGAGCCTGGGAGTTTGAGACCAGCCTGAGCAAAAACAAAACCCCATTTCTACAAAAAATAGAAAAATTAGCCGGACATGGTAACGTGTGCCTGTAGTCCCAGCTGCTTAGGAGGCTAAGGCAGGAGGATCGCTCAAGTCCAGGAGTTTGAGGTTGCGGTGAGCTATGATGACACCACTGCACTCTAACTCGGACAACAGAGTGAGACCTGGTTCTCCCAGGGGAGAAAAAAAAAAAAAATTTCTCCTAAGCAGTCTGGGACTGATGAAGCCAAGAAACTTAAAACATGGCCTGGACACTAAAACTGTATGTCTTTTTAGATTTGGCTTACCTTTTTTCAATGATTTTTTTGAGATTAGTCTCTCTGCTTCCACTCTAAACACCTATATGCTCTGGCTCTGCTTTTCTGGTCGTTGATGGCTACCAATTTTCTGTACAGAGATTGTTGCTTTTGTTCCCTCAAGAAAAGAATAGATTAATATCTCTTGGTTAACAAGCAAGTGTGAGAATAGAGGAGTTAACTCCTTGAAACCCCTTCTAACTTAAAATTCTGTGGTGCAGAAACAAACTGCAAGGGTGGCACATACTACTGAAGAACCAAAAGAGGGGGGTGATAATGAGATATTTTTGAGATTTTCTAAGTTGAGAAAATGTTTTAGAAAGACACTTCATTTAAGAAAGTGGTAATTTCTAATAGTATATTCTAGCTGCCTATAGCCGTAAAAGTTTTGCATTTAGCATGTCAGTGATAAGAAATCACATGTAAGGCCATTTAGTTAAAATAACTTTCCTAACCGTGAAAACTAAGAGCATTAAGCTGACTTGGTATAAAGCTTAGAGAAACCAGGGAACATCTGTCCCATCTCTTTAAATCGCAGGTGGACTTAGCAGTGACCAAGCTTCAGGGTTCTGTTTAGAGAAAACATTCTAGCACCACCTATAAATTGCCTTTCTTTAATTTGTGCAATTTACCAAGAGACATATATTAAAAAGTTTAATAAAATTGTATGGAAAAAAACTCATGGTGGTAATTGCTATTTTGATTTAAGGTCCTGTAAGTGCAATGAAACATAGTTACCATGCATATAAATGCTACTTAATAGCTATTTAACTAGAGATTTTATTCTTATTGGGGGCTTTCTCTTAAATCCCATGGCTTATAATTTTAGATGCTACAGATCTTTGATATAGAGTATGAATATAATTGGGAAAGAGTTGCACAGATTTGGATGTCGTGAGCCAGAGAAAACCACTCAAAAATGCTAGGCCAACATGAAATTGTCCCTGACTTGTTCCAAGGAAGAATATGTTTGGGAAGAAACTGTGTGACCACTTTTTGTAAGGAATATATTGTATATCTCCACAAATCAGCATCTTTTTTTCAATCCTTCTTTCCCAAAGATGAGCAGACCTGAACAGGTTGTAGTTACAAGGTATTTAAGTTTTATGCTTGGTGATGTGTGTGTGTCAGATTGAGGAATCTGTGCGGAGCATGGTGATGCGCTATGGAAGTCGGCTGTGGAAATTACGCGTCCTCCAGGCAGAACTGAAAATCAACATTCGCCTGACACCAACTGGAAAAGCAATTCCTATCCGCCTCTTCCTGACAAACGAGTCTGGCTATTACTTGGACATCAGCCTCTACAAGGAAGTGACTGACTCCAGGACAGCCCAGGTACAGTAGTCAAGGAGGCGCCTCAGAGTTTTGATTGGATCCTACAGATAAGCCACTTGTCCTTGTTATGGAAGACCTAAACTCACAAATCTCATTGGTTCACCCCACGATTATCCTCTATGAGCTTGAATGGTTATGTGAATTTGAAAAACTTCATTTGCCCTTTATGATGTGTCTGTGTTCTCAGTCATGGATGTCATAAAACATTCAACGTTTTGTCCCATATTGGTGAGCGCTAACAGATGCCAAGTGAACCTGACTCCAGAGCTAATTCTGCAGTTTAGGGCTCTTTTATTATAGGACTATTGGACTACTTCAGCAATTGAGTCTCTGGTCTGATTTGTCCTTCCTGTTTTCAGCATAGTTAAACCCCTTGAGGGTTTAACTATGTGAGGAAAGGAGAATTGTTGGATTATGTCACCAGTCTCCGTGTTAAAGAAGGAAAATTTCAACGTAGTGTAGTAGCATGATTACTATCAAGCAGTGACTTTAACATATTTATCTATTACGTTATTCTGTTTATACACATTCTCTTTCCTTCAAAGAGTTCAGGGTGTCATGTATCTATATAAGAGCAAAGTGGCAAACTTTAACCCATTTTCATGTAGAAAAATTGAGAATGTAAATATAGAAAGTGACTCACTCAGTAGACTGATTCTGTGATAACAGAGAATTCCCTTTTTATCTGTTTTACCACCTTAGTTTCCAAATATTTGAGTTATTTGCTATGATACTGGATTTGGATTGGTTCACTATTGCTCACATATTTTAAGAACTAGGATATTATTTTAGGGCTTTGGCCTGGACTCAAGAAGTGCATTCCTTCTGATTAAAGGATGAACACTCTCTAGCATATGTAAACAAGGTTTTCGGTCTGTTCTGTACATTGGGTGCCAAGAAGAGATTATGTGTCTCTTGTTTTTATCTCTTTCTTTTTAAATCCAGGATTAGAGGTAGAAAAAGACATTTTTTTTTCTGGTGTTTTGAAGATGAATTTTAAAAATCTCAGTTTGGGCCTGGCGCTGTAGCTCATGCCTGTAATCCTAGCACTCTGGCCAAGGTGGGAGGACCACTTGAGCTCAGGAGTTCGAGACCAGCCTGAGCAAGAGCAAGGCCCCATCTCTACCAAAAATAGAAAAAATTAGCCAAGTGTGGTGGTACACACCTGTAGTCCCAGCTACTCAGGAGACTGAGGCAGGAGAATCACTTGAGCCCAGGAGTTTGAGGTTGCAGTGAGCTATGATGATGCCACTGTACACTATCCAGGGTGACAGAGTGAGACTCTGTCTCAAAAAAAAAAAAAAAAATTCTTGATTTGGACAGTTGTCAGAATGACCTTTCATTTTGTGCTTTGATTGCCAGTTAGGTGGCTAGAGAGATCTACCCTGCGAGAACTGAGTAGCAAAACAAAGAGAGCACGAGTGCTGAGCAAGAGAAAGCATGTTCGATAATTTTTGCTGCATTTGATGTTTTTCAGGACAACCTTAAAGACATTTTCAGTCAAAGCTTTCTATGAGCAAGGATGTTTTTAATTAACTTCTACAATGGCTTCAAGGCAGGTCTATTCTTGTGAAAAATAAGATGGCCACTTGAGATTTTAATGTTTTTGACAAATATGTTTGTTCTTCATAACTACTTTCCTTTTTTCCCTTTCTTTTATTAGAAAGCTCTGCAATTTCCCTCATGCTGGCTAGCAGTGACGCAGGAGCATGAAAGGTGCAGATGCCTTCAGTCAGGGTTTGGTGCTGCTGTGCTTAGTAAGAATAAGCACTCGATAAGTATCTGAAAGAATGAATGAGCCACCTTTAGCCTGAGGGGGAACCCCTTTTACAAAGAGTCCTGCATAGTTAAGGAACTCTGAAGGAAGAAGTATTCCTTAGGTTCCTCATTGAGAGAGTTCAAGAGCCAGTGCCACGTGGGAAATAACTTGTGAGCGTGGCTGGAAGTGCGAGCTGTTGGAAGGAGCAGCCTCCAGCACAGTTACGCTGCTCCTTGTGCCTACTCAGTGCCGACTGCCAAACTGTCTTTCCCTTTCTTTAGCAATTCACTATATGAATTTAAGATAATACAGAACCATGTCTGTCATTCAGTCATTTTTCCCTTAATTTAGTATTTATTGACCACCTATAGTGTGTCATACACTGTGGATACAAAGATAAACCGCGATGTCTACTCAAGGAATTTACATGTCAGTGGAAGAAGACATAAATGATTTGTTTCTCTGTGGTGTGGTAAATGTTATCATATTAGTGTATGGGGTTCTAAGGGAGCAGATTATGTGGGTCAGAAATTGGTTTCTAAGAGAAGCCCTTTTGTGATGGCTTCTGGTGAAAGATGTGCGATATATAACGTGTACATATTTTCATGAACTTGTAAAACATATAAGTGACTTGATTTCCAAAGTGTAGCATAAGAGAGAAATAACATTTTAAAATCACCTTTATTGAGGTATAATTTACATGTAATAAAATGGACTCATATGTACAGTTCATTTCATTCTGACAATTGTATATACCCATGTAATGACCATCACAATCATGGTAGAGAACATCTCATTACCCCCCAAAATTCTCTCATTCCCCTTTGCAGTCAAAGACAGAGACAACAACCCCAGCTATAGGCAACCACTGATCTGCTTTCTTTCTTTCTATCTATCTTTCTTTCTTTCTTTCTTTCTTTCTTTCTTTCTTTCTTTCTTTCTTTCTTTCTGCTGGTTGTCTGTACACTGATCTGCTTTCTGTCACTATAGATTAGTTTTTCCTGTTCTAGAATTTCATGTGAATGAAAAAGACAATGTATACTATTTTATGTCTGGCTTTTTGGCTCTGCATAATGCTTTTGAGGTTCATCCATGTTGCATAGATTATGGGTATGTTCCTTTTCATTGCTAAGTAGTATTCCGTTTTATGGATTTATTGACATTTTTATATTCATTCATCTGTTGATGGACATTTGGATTTTATTTCCCAGTTTGGACTATTAGGGATAAAGCTGCTGTGAACATTCATTTATAGATTTTTGTGTAGATATATTTTTATTTCTCTTGGATAAATATTAAGAGTATAATTGCTGGGTTACAGTACATGAATATGTAACTTTATAAGAAACTGACAAACTGTTTGCCAAAGTGGTTGTACCATTTTAAATTTCCACCAGCAGTATATGTAAATTAGATGGCTCTCTCCGACCCCTTCTTCAGTGCATAGTTATGTTACTCAACTATGACCGCCTATCTTCATCCCAGAGCTT
This sequence comes from Avahi laniger, assembly GCA_963575035.1. NCBI lineage: Eukaryota > Metazoa > Chordata > Mammalia > Primates > Indriidae > Avahi > Avahi laniger. The sequence continues at coordinate 46,090 of CAUYSK010101177.1, forward strand.
GGCAAATCTGAGTCTCACACGCTGTACCCACAGGCCTTATCTCAAGTAATAGACAAGAAGTGTAGTTCTAAGAACCTACAGTTTTTACCCATTTTTCTTATTTTAATTTGGCTTACCTCTTCTGAGTTCAGTTTTTTCATACTGTACCCTTGCTTTACTTAACACTTTGAATCTCTTAAAACATTCTGTTTCTAGTCTCACATTCTTAAAATATTACTAATTCTACCTCCCATGTGGTGACTTTTCCCATTGGCCTTGAGAAAGAGGACTGGGATCTCTAGTCTGTGGGCCTTTAAGCAGCCTCAGACAAATTTTGCCCTGAACAGGATCTGATTGACAAATCAGCAAAACATTCTTGTTCCTCTGAGCTAAAGGGCTAAGGATTCACTTAGCTGAACAGTACCCAGGGTTTAGGAAAGTGCTTAATTCTATTCCTGTGCCTGTATTTCAGGTCCACAAATCTATTCATTCATGAATGATAGACTTGTGCTTATTTTTTAGGTCCAAATACACATTTGGGTATACACATCCCCTTACATCCCAATCTCCATTTGTATTCACTGTGTTGGGAATCTGTGTTTTATGTATTCGTGCATAAAGTGCCTAGTTTAGTGTTATACAGCCTCTGGGCACTCAATAAATATTAATTGAATTGAAATAATGGCATCCCTTATAAATATTCATAAGCAAATAAAACTTTCTAAATATATGGAGTATGAAGTACTCTTCTAGAAATATTTGAGTTAAAATGATTAAAAACTGGTGTAGTGATTTCATTATGTGACATTATAGGTATTCCAGGAGCTATTCACTAGTTGTAGACAGTATCCTGGGGAAAATAAATATATATACATATATATTTTTAATATATATCATTTAATAACATGTTATTTTACTATAGGCTATGTCTTATAAGCTAACAAGAATTAAATATCTAGATGGATGGATGAAATCCACTTCTGGCAGAAATCTTTGAAGCCTTTGTGTGGCTAATAATATTTATGAAGCACCTTCTAATCAAGTGGATTAAAGCACAGATAATACAGTACAGCCTTGATCTGTCTTCTACCATTGGGGAAAGAAGAAAATTATCCTTTTAAAATTTATTTATTTATTTTTTTGAGACAAGGTCTCACTCTGTTGCCTGGGCTAGAGTGCAGTTGCATCATTATAGCTCCCTGCAACACCAAAGGTTCAAGCTAGGTTCAAGCAATCCCTCCACCTCAGCCTCCCTAGTAGCTGAAACTACAGGTGCAGGCCCCATGCCTGGCTGAGAGTGTATCTTTAATGCATAGGTGTTCCTCAACTTAAATACTAAGACTGCTCCAGACTGGTTAGTTGATAACACTTCATTTTTGAGTATATGGGATTCAAGTCACTTTAGAAGGCAAGCATCATCAGACTATCGCTGAGATGTGAAATTTATACTGTGTTTTCTTGTTGATTTCAACTAATTCAAAAGTGAGAGCAGCTTATATGGTGTATAGCCGGTTACATACCAATTTTGGGGGTTGGTTAATCTGTAAAGAGGAGAGAGCACAAAGTATCCAATGTTAAGAGGCATGTCTATGCTAGCTACTGAACCCACCAAAAATGTTTTTCAGGAGATAACATTTATTTAAAAAAAAAAAAAGAAAAAAAGCCCCTCTAGGCAGCTACCTGATTTTTTTCTCTGTCTCTTGACTCTTTATGCCATTCTTTTTTTCTTTTTTCTTTTTGTAGATCATGTTTCAGGCATATGGAGACAAACAGGGACCACTGCATGGAATGTTAATCAATACTCCATATGTGACCAAAGACCTGCTTCAATCAAAGAGGTTCCAGGCACAGTCCTTAGGGACAACATACATATATGATATTCCAGAGATGTTTCGACAGGTAAAGTGGCTAACCCGGGGGCTCTGACATGTTCCAAGGAGGCAAGGTTTTCCTGAATTTCCATCAGATGAAGAATTGACTGGAAGAGGGTCACTCCCAGAGGGCAGGAAATATGTTGATAATATTTTCTTTTCTATTTCATTTGAGAATTTTTGACTGCCAAGTCAGATAGTATGGTTCTTTACGAATTAATGGGAAGAATGGTGAGAATAGAAGTCTCTATTGAGTAGAAGAGAGTAAACTAAGACCATGTGCCTATGATGGTATTAATAGTTTACAATAACATGTGTGAGGAATTGCATATATATTTCTAAGTCTGTATTCAAATTGTGGATATTAAAAAAGAAGTATGAAACTAGTTCTCATTTTCCTATTTTCCAGGATAATCCAGGTCCCTCGTTGATAGCCTAGGTTAATATGATGAGAATCAATATAGATAGCATAGACAAATGGATCTAGAGTTCATGGCACACAGTTTAAAGTACACGTTCTTTTGTGTGAGATTTATTATAGCTGAATAAAAACTAGTGTGAGAAAATATGACATTATGAATCTTACCCTCTATATGAAAATAAATTCCTTCGATCTGTATGGTGAATCATCTCTATGCTGCAGATTTTTCTTCTATCAATAGAAGGCAAGAAAAGTATATCACCAGCAGAAAATGCAACCGATAAAGTATAAAAAGAATATGGAATTTTTCCTTGAAAAAAAAAATCTATGAATATAGAATTTTTCCAAGTATCCTAGTCAATACTACCAGTATTACCACATTTGAATTTTTTTTTTTTTTTTTTTTTGAGACAGAGTCTCAACTCTCTTGCCTGGGGCGAGTGCCGTGGCGTCAGCCTAGCTCACAGCAACCTCAAACTCCTGGGCTCAGGCAATCCTACTGTCTCAGCCTCCCAAGTAGCTGGGACTACAGGCATGAGCCACCATGCCCGGCTAATTTTTT